>OVBA01000865.1:0-53883 GCA_900406435.1 Lepidium aucheri
GTAATTAGACTTCTTAAACTAACTTTTCGTGCAATTAAACAGACCTATAAAGAATAGGTAGACCAGTTGTTATATCCAAACTTTGGGGTAGGAATAGCTCGTCGACCCTTTTATGTGTGTGGTTAGTTATTTTTATTTAGAAATTCTTGGTGAAGTATCACCAAAAATATAGCATCCATTTTTAGTAACTCTTTTTCCAAATATTTTACCGGTTTTAATATCTTGAAAATAAACACCATTGAAACTGAAAATTGTATAACAACTGATAAGATTTTCTAAGATCGATACTCTAAAGTTGAGCAAAAGAAAGATATGTTTTGCTGTAAAGAATCAGTACTTCCGACTAATCTGACTCTGTGTTTGTAAATAATATATATGATATATTTTGATATCGGAATAGCCACGAAAGAAAATTGTGGCTAAAAAAAAGTTATGAAAAACCATGAATTTTTTAAAATAAAGCTACAAAAAGTCACCAATTGTTTAACCACGATCGTATAGTCTTGGTGTAGCCACGGGTAGCTACGGTAAAACTACGAATAATTACTCGTGGCTACACTGTGGCTATACGGTCGTGGCTAAAAAATTGGTGGCTTTTTGTGATTTTTTTCAAAAACTTTGTGGCTATATATATTAAATATTCGTGGCTTTTCGTATCCTTTTTTAGCCACAATTTTTTTCCGTGGCTATACCATGGCTATATGAATTTTTTTCACTAATAATTCTAACCAAACCGTATCATTTTATTTTTCGACGGGAATCGAATTCCGAACTGATAGGTTTACATTTTACTCCAAGTCAATGCTTACCAGTAAGCTATTACTGTTTGGTCATATATGCATGTTGTTTTTTTGTCATTTTACTATATATTAGTAGTTTTTGGTATTTCTATGTCCGTTAAAAATATTATATAATGATAAATTTTTATCAAAAAAAAATGTATAGAATATAAGTAGCAATGACATATGTATATGCTCCCTTATATGTATATAAAGAACATCAAATGGGTCCTAAATTACATCAATTTACGCGTAAATGATTTTGTCATATTAGTAGACGTCAAATATAAAGAAAAACCAAATTGTTACAATTCATTTTTGTCATTTATATAAATTCAATCAATATATATATATATATATATATATAATTCGTTTTTATTTCTTAAGTTGACGGACTAATTCCCCTCTACATTTGGAGTTCGAAACTCTATTGTGGGGCATGACTTGTCAATTAGCTCTTCAGGTAACAGAAGTTGAGTTTTTGGTAGACTGCTTGGAACTCTTCAAGATGATAGAAGATCCGTCGGGCTGGCCTGCTTTTAGTCTTATGTGGAAGATTTTTCGCGGCTTAAAAGTTCTTTCCGGCTTTGTTCGATTGCGTGGAGTCCGCGGGGACTTAACCACAAGACACATTTCTTGACCCGTAATATTCGTGATTTAGGTAGAAATTTTGCTTTGGTGAATGATGTACCTATACATTAGTTTTCTATTATCAGTAATTGAAGTTAAATTGATAAAAAAAATAAAAATTGACGGACCAATTTATTTTCTGTAATAACAAATAATAATTGCTCGTAGACTACGACTCAGACTATGATCATCAATGACCAAAATTTTCTGGTACAACGACTACATGATCTCAGTTTATATAGTTATGGTCGGTCATATGCAATTAAGACTTAATCAGTCTATTATTGTTAGTTATCACGGATTCTCAAATCCAACCAAATTCTCAGTCTCTTATTTTTTGAAGTACGTACTTTTTTACATATTTGTTTAATCAATTGATTAATTAATTTAATTGAGACAGATTTTTGGGAGACCCAACCTCCAAATTAATGCTATTCACATGTAAGGATCATTTGCCGTTACGGCCGGTATAGCCGCGTATCATGCTAAATAAAAAATAAAAAATCCGTTACTAAAGTATATACTATTATATGCAACTCGCATTTACTCTAGTGGCAAGTAGTAAATTCACTAAAAGTAAGTATCGCCAGTTGTAGTTCAATATTGATAAAAAATATATATTTCCTCCGTTTTAATTTAAATAATGTTTTAGGGAAAAAATGTGTTTCAAATTATTTGATGTTTTGAGTTTTTAATGTAAATTTAATTGTATTTTTATATGTTTTGACTGTTTATATTTTGCAGACCGATTTCTAATTGGGTAAAAAATTATTAAATACACTAGAAAACAACACTTTTTATTGGAAAAATTAAAAATTAAATGATTCCTTAATCTGTGTGTAAAAACTTTAAACATCACTTAAACTGAAACGGAGGGAGTATTGTATATTCGTAATACCAACAAAGCACATGCCATTTTAATTTTGTATTTTATTATTTTATTTTTAAACAAGATTTATAAAATGATAGAGGATGAATCCTCAAAGTTACTATGTGTCTGAAAATATAAATTTATCTTCTAAAACAACGAGTAAAGAAGCCAGTTTTATGATTCAGAGAGCGAAAGATCATATGAAATAGAGAAAATTTTAAACAAATTTTGAAGTTTTGAAAATCTTTTACATAAGTAGCAAACCATCTTCAAAAAATCAGAAAAATATATTTTAATTCCATCTCCAAAATATTGAAAGAAAGAAGACACTACATCAGCCATAAAACGATTTCAACTTTAGAATGCAAAGATGATAAGCACTCTTTGTAGAACCAACCAATTAGTATTAAACTTAATAAGCTTAGAATAAATATCTTTGACCAGTTTCTTATATTGTCATGATTAGCCCATGATATGACACTTTATCCTCTACTTTATCACTTTCGCAACTAATTATTACACATTATAAATAAAATGATTGGAGCCTTTTAATTCTCAAAATTCTGAAAATAATTAATGTCGATTATTGGAATTGTAATGTACGTATAAATCTCTAATCATTGAAATCATTGGAACATGTTATTAATCAACCACGACTCTCATCTACATCTAAATATCAATTCTTTTTCATAAGTTACTTATTTTTTGTTGTTTTGTTTTCTTCTTCTTATATAATTTTTTTTACCGAATGTTGTTTAACAAAAAATGAATTACCGAATGTAAAAATGACGACAACAGTCAACATATAAAGAGTTAATGATTAATTTCGATTCAAACTCATCAACTTTTGGTTAACACATTTTATTTGTCATTTCAAATTTTTTTTTTCAGATATCAAAAACCCCATGTAAACGAGTATACTTTTGTTAATTTTTTTGAAAACAGAATTTAATAGTCAATATTTCACCATATTATTGCAACCGATATCAAATTCAAAAATTTTGTTGTGATACAACTGATCGAGGTAAGGATCCATCAACAAACATTAATTTATTTTCTAGCATCAAACGCACAATATACCTAAAAATATAATTAATCACTAGAGCTGAATATAATTGTAAAACAAGAGAAGATAATTTTTCGCAAGGATATTCATTGAGAGGTGATCTTAATTTTGTCGTGTCGCATGATGCCCATTTTTCTTAGCGGACACCATCGCAAAATACGAATTAGAGCAGATAATACAGAAAATTGGTGAAAAGAAAACAAAAGAATCGAGATATTAAGTACAAAAAATGAACAAATAATATTGTAGTACCATTTGGTGAATAAGAGCGAAATGAATAACATAAAAAATTGATGAAAAGTTTGTTATTGATTGATGAGTGTAAACGAACTCAATCACATTGTTGGTTTATACATACCAACATAATATAATGACCGAGACTTAAATTAATGAATGTTAGTATTCTCATTCATTTAACCGAGATACATATTTTGATAATAGTTTCTAGTCTTTATATTATCAATTTTATATTTGCAATTCATGAAATATTTTTTAAAAATATTCTACAAATTATTTCTTAACAGCTTAACAAGTTATTTAACTATCTATTTCTCTCTAGACTATCACATATAGCACTAAAAACACTCGAAGATCGCCTCTTTTTTAATTTGAGTTAGTTAGTTGTTAGTTTTTTTTATAAAACTAGTTAATGCAACAACATCTTGCTATACTATTATATATTTATTCGTCCATTTATTTTATATATATATATATGCTCCTATTAACTAAGCTTCATTAAACATTTTCGACAAAGAGATCATGCCATTTTTCTTGAATCACCTAATTTGCTTTCTCAGTTGACCAAGTTTGGTCATTGCCATATAATCTTGATTAATTATTTAAGTACGTAATTGAAATTAAATTAAAGCCTCCCTGTTATATGCCTTAACTAACGTCTTTAACCAACGTTAACGATCATTATAGAGTAATAGTCAAAGGAGAATCATCACAACAAACACAATATTAAATTATGAAAAGATAAATTTTTATTTAAAAGAGTGAATTACATTTTATGCGTAAAATAATATTACATGCAAACTTTTAAATAAAATTACACCGGGATATATATTTAAATATATATATAGCCACTGCAAATCCACATTCGGATTGAGTGCATTTATAAAACATATAACAAACACAATTATAGTAATAACAATTTTACACTCGAAAAATTGCATAAAAACTCCCCAAACATGAATAAAATATTACATAAATATAATAATATAAAATTATATATATATATATACCTTGGAAAATGAAAAATACTTCTCCAAAATATAAAAAAAAATGAAAGAAATAAAGAAGAAGAAACCAAAAAAAAAAAAAAAAAAACCTTGAAGTTTTTTTTTTTTTTTTTTTCATTGTCTCAAACTTTGGGAGATGACTCAGATTCATCGTTCATCAGGTACACGATCGGTCCATGAAACCCGGAAAACCCAATTAGAAACTGTCTTCTTCCTCAAACTCTTAAGCCTTTCATGGCTACTTCGTGATATCATTCGTCCACAATCTGTAGATTCTACGAATGTTTTAAGCCTCTTCAAGGCTAAATCAAGTGCTTCTTCACTCAAATTAGCGAAACAAACTCTAAACCAACCTGGTTCAGTGCAATGACATGAAGAGCCAGGAGATATGTTTAGTTTCACATTGTAAACAATCTTTTTCCAAAGATCAAGCTCTGCTTCAAATGTGTTTGTGTCTAAGAGATGTCTCATATCAACCCAACAGAACAAACCTGCATTGCTTCGAAGAGATGTGATTCCTGCGGATTCGAGACCGGATACTAGACGTTTTTGTCTGGATTTGAGACGTTTTTGGTTCTCATCTAGGTATGTGCTTGTGAACTTCTTGTCTGATAACAATGCAGAGAGGAGAAACTGTGTTTGTGAAGATACTAAACCGAAACTTGACATTTTTGTAGCTGCAGAAACTATCATTTCGTCGTTTGAATAGATCGCTCCAACTCGAAAACCGGGAAGGCCTAAGTCCTTAGAGAGACTGTAAACGATGTGGACTCGCTTTGAAACTTCGGTGTTTTCGAGTTTCTTGTCTTGCAAGACATCCATAACACTTATGAATTGTTCAAAGCCAAACATAGTGCCTGAATAGATCTCGTCGCTGATAAGATGAATGTTTTTGGAAGTGATGAAGTCAACGAGAAGGTTAAGTTCACGTCTGGTCAACGCAGTACCAAGTGGATTAGATGGATTTGTGACAAGAACACCTTTGACTTTGAGATCAAGTTTCTGAGCTTGTTGGTAAGCTTTTTGCAGAGCTGATTCAGTGATTTGGAAGCCATTAGAGCTTGAGCAATGAATTGGTACAATCTCAGCTCCAGTTCTCCATTTAAGATCTCTATCAAATCTGTAATCATCAAAGTACCAAAACGTAAGCTAATTGATTAACTTGGAAACCAAGTAAAGTAGGATTAGGGTTAGAGTTTTATGTTACCCTGGATAGTAAGGAGTAGGCAAAAGAAAAGCATCGCCAGGCTCTGCAAGACAAAACATGAGAGTCTCATTCGCAGAAGTCGAACCAGCGGCTAAAACAATCTTCTTCGGATCAAAGGTGACTCGGTTTCCTCTTATCTCCTCCATAAACTCAGCCATAGCCTATAAAAACAGAAAACATTCATCAGAATTCAGAAATCGATTCATTACTTGTAACACACGTTAGGGTACTCTCTTTACCTTTTTGAATTCAGGCAATCCATGGTAGTCTTGAAAGAGAGCAAGCTCTCTGAAAATAGATTGACCATTTCTCTTCAAACTAGCTGCATCCGGATTCTTAACTAACCAAGACTCGATCAAATCGAAACAAAGCTGATTCTCAGCAAGACCCATTTGAATGATCCCATTAGGGTTCTTAATCTCATCATAAGGATTCTTCTCATACTCTTCCCATCCTAAGAAGTAAGATGAGTCTTGTCCATGACCATTGCTTGTAACTTTAGTCGAAAGCTGTTTCATTTTCTGATTTTTAGGTCTAAGAAATTTTGGTCTTAGAGAAGACAGATTGAGAGAGAAGAGAGAAAGAGAAAGATGTTGAATTAGGGTTTAAGTTGATGAAGAGTGAGATGTTGTTGAAGAAGCAATGAGTCTAATATGATGATATTTATAGATAATAATATTTACAACATTTGATCTCAAAAATTAAAAAATTTGACAATGAAATCAGAAACTTGACCGTCTAGACATTACCATAGTTTTAGACATGTGAGACAACTTATTTTCTATTTCATTTAATGTGATTGCTAATAATTAAAATCATAAAATTATAATTATTAATCCAATAGTTATTGTTTTTATTTGAAAATAAGAATGATCTATTATTGAGCTTCTTCTATTTATTATTGCATTCATATATACAGCAATGAAATCTTAGTATTGGATGTTTCTAAATAATATAAAATTCAGTTCTATATACATACAAAATTAATTAATACATTTTGAGCTTCTTTCTACAAGTTCTTTAATTTTTTAGGATTTTAGAAGATAGAGGAAAATGTCTAGTACATTTTGAGATATTTTTTTTTGTCAATATTGGTTCGACAAGGTCCGATCCATAGTCTAAAGTCCACTTCTAAAATTCTTTTTAAGCTACTATAATACCGCGAGTAAAAATTGAACTCTGATGTGTGTCAAATTATTAGTTGGATCATCCTAACCACCAGATTGAGAGCAACTCGGCTCATTAGTATCATTGGTACCATTTTCATATTGAGATTTTTTTTTTATTGAGGATTTGAAAGGAAAAATTATGAGGGATAAAAATAATGATATTTAACAATTAATATACTAAAATGATTAATCTTTACGCGTTTTGTCACCGCCGGACCGTCCTTATTATAACCATCTTTTGAGACCAAACATAGCAACTATTAAACAAAGCTAAAATGTCATAAACTGTTTTTATCTATAAAAAGATTATGATAATTAATTATTTGAATTTCCCACTTATAGATTGTATCCAATGTGTTTTTTTAACAAAAGGAGTTACTCAGACCTATTTAAAACTCAGACTAATCTTTAGACTAGGTGCAACCCACATATATACTATTTTACGGGTTCTCAAATAAACTGAAAACAAGAGCTTATATCCGTGTAAGAGTGATCAAGAAAATATGATTTTGTTTCGAACAATAGAGATATCGAACCTAAAAACTCTTTAAAGTCTCAGTCTTTTTTCCTACTACTAGACCACAAGTTCTTGATCGATTTTATCCAATGTTAATGCCTCATAGTTGTTTTTTAAATAACCGAGAAGCTTTTGGTTTCAAATGATCGTAATCAGTAAAGACTATGTATTATTTTTTACAGAAGACCAACATTTCCGGTATTAAAAATCAAAACATCATTCTTTTTCACTGTATATCTCCTCAAAAATCAAAGAAATCCATGTAAATTCCTTCCCAGACGAATCAACTTGACTCCTCTAGACTTTTGGTACTAAATTTAAACAATTGACCTATTATTACTTGGTGATTCCATATAATTACTATATATAGAATGGCAAGAACTCTAGATTTACATCTATATATATAGAGTTGACAAAATATTGTGAACATTTTACGAAATATTTGTTATAAGAATCTGTAATAAAGTGTCAACACGTTGACTTATAAAGTATAAATAAAATAAAATTGGGTGGTAAACGTAAAATTGAAAAACAAGTAAATGATATACAAGAAAAGTGAAGAGAGACATGACAAGTGGGGATCAAAAATGTGATACCATACCGACATCAAATCGACTTAAGAGCTCATTGAATTGATTCTGTATACGTATATGTATACGTATTTTTATACATGTAAAAATACATTTGTTTTTATTGAATAAAGGTAAGTCAAAAATAGGACCATTTATGCTCCCTAAACTCTAGTTGTCCCAAATGTTTTGGTCCGCCATTATTTCTTTATTTGCTTCCTCTATTTATTGACAGCAACTTATAATTTGTTTGGTGGGTCATTCAAATATTTTTATTTACTCATATTCAAATTTTGAAAATTGACAGATGTATATCGAACTTGTAATTCTCATCAATCAATAGAAATAGTATAGAACAAATGATGATATTTTTAGACGGTAATCCATTTCTGATAACATCATAAGCACCATGTTCAAGTGTTTTAACACCAGTTAGATATTTTTTCTGGAGTCAGTTCAATAACGGATTAACAGATTATAAGATTTGACTAACTTCGAAATTAAGGAAAGTTATATAAATACTTCTCATATCGCACTAATTCATTTTAGTTTTTGGGAATACTCGAATCTGAAATAGCACATTACTACCTTCTTAAATTCTAATATCATTACTACACTACAAGAAAATAATGGTAGGTCCGACGGTCAATCCGACGGGCATATGGTCATCGGATTCAAAAGTGATGGATATCGATGACAACGACAGAAAATATAATATCCGTCGATTTCCATAAGGTTAAGAAAGTTGTCGGTTTCGGTAGGTTCTATAACCGACGATCATTGACAGTTATAAAACTCCCGTTGATTACCATCAGCGCAATATTGATGGGAACCAACGGCATTGAAATTTTACTTTTTGTCAAATATTTTCGTCGGTTACCGTCGATTATAACCGATGATATCAAAATTAAAAATATATATAATTAAATATAAATTAAACAAAATATTTCTGTCGGTTTCGGTGGGTTTCTAAACCGACGATAACCACATCCAAATTGACTGTTCTATCAAAGAGACTCATTCCAAATAGATTGAAACTGTTGTTTTTTAGTGAATTAGCATAATGATATTGATAAATCAAATCCATGTCAAAATCCCATATTTTTTATGTATATGCAAAACATTTTTTAAAACATCTAATAAATTTCAATGATTTTTCATAAATAAAATACACTAGGATCCACAAATATTTCATTAAACATGGGAACTAAAAGAGAATCATTACAAAATGTAACTATAAAAATGATTTGAAATGAGTGATTCATTGATTTGGACCAAGAATTATTAACAAAATTATAATGCATCAAAATGAGTTAAATAAACATTTAAAAAATCAGGTTGATAATATCAAACCCAATGTTGGTAGCCGTTGGTTATGTAACATATGCCCCCAGATTTTTAGGCAACGTTATGTGATTTAAGTTTGACTCTAACTATTAACTAACTTAACTGCAATATGGAATATTATTTGGTAGGTAATATTGTTTCTTTGAACAACAAATATATCTGATGTCAGAAAATCATTATTATTACAAAAAGTATAATTTTATATTTTTAAAGACCCACTTTTATACTTTTTATTAATAATTAATGAGACGTTGTTATTATTTTAGAATTTTCTATAAAGATTTTAGAAAGCTCAAATTGATTTGATTGGTGCGATAAAAATGGGTCATCGTATAACAACTCATAATAATTAGAACTCATTGAAAATAGCATGTGCTATATAGAGGATAATGAGAGCCATATATTTCGGTATTAATCATTTTATACCTGATTTTATTTCCTGAAACAACCAAAAGATATCATCATATCAACTCATAAAATGCAATCATCTAATTGAGCTTTATAGAATTAGATACTTTGAAGACTCGAGGTGGAACACAATATTATATTATATTTTTGGGTGCAAAAAGTTCTTATTTATGTGGAGTTGCCGACTCCGACCACTAAAATTTCCACATCATTTTTGTTGGACGTGAATATTGAGACTAACTCGGCATAAGACTAAACAACATTTAGCAGAAGGAGAAGGAAACTGGTCCAATGGGGCATCTGCGTCACCACAACAAACTGGCGAGGACAACTACAAACTCCATATCAGCATTCTGCAACGCATTTAATATGTTGCAAGATTGCTTACCTAACCACTAGACTCCCCTAGCCACTCAGCAAGCATTTAATATTGTAGGGGAGAGTAGTCCAACTCTCCAATAGAGCGTGTCCAGTAACAATGATAGTCTAGCCAAAGATCCACAGTCTATGGTCATAGATCATCATTACAAACCTGACTGATCCGCCATGTCATGAGCTATTTTGGTTATAAATGGGGATCATAATCACGCCGAGCTGAGGGTCGAGTTCTCCAAAGTCTCTCTAGAACACTAAAGTTTTGTATCATCTTTGCTACCTAAAACTAAGGATCAAATTCATCTTTGTAATCTTTACTATACTCAGATCAATAAATATTATGTTAATTTCACCACAAACAATCTTCAATAGAAAACTAGAATTTTCGACATTGAGGTTTGATGCACAATCTCTTTTTGCCATACATTTTTCAAGAGTTAGGGAAGCCTTTGTTAAGTCTTTAGACGTTCGGTACCAAACTTAAACCACCAGCCAATACCACTTGATAAGATTTTATCATTATTAATATAAAGATAGAATATCATATAAATATTGTGTTGTATATTATATAACATAGCTGTTATAGTTATATGTATGTAATAATTAAGAAAAAAAATAGAATAAAGATAAGGAGGAGGTAGAGGCGTGAGGGGAAGCACATGGAGATGCAGTAGAAATAGGGTTTAAGAATGCATGTGAAAAGTATAGGTTATACGACCCTACCCACCTCCAACAAAGTCCTTACAACTTCATCATCAACATTTTTGTGACAACCATCGTGATCTTTTCTCTTTCTCTATTTTTTGTTTTTCTTAATTTCTACTATCCTGTTAGAAGATTTCAAGATGTGGGTCCATTTTTATTTTTTGTCAAATTAGATAGACAAGTTCTAAACTTCTAAACTCTTGGTTCGTAACTTAGACTGTATGGTTATGTGTTAATCCACTTTTGGTTGTTGATATTGTAGTAACCATTATGTATCTTTTGAGGTCATGGCGAAAAAAATTGAGTTGCTTACTTATGCTACTAAAATGACTTTATGTTTTCTGTCAAACATTCTGCGAGAATTCGACGGTTAAACATACTTGAATTTGTAAATTTTCAGGATGGATAACTTCTCAAGAAGTGATTCTCAGTACTATATTAGTGAAAATAAAATATGAAAAAGATTATGCAGTGATTTGTAGGGTCGATAAACAAATTTTTAGAATCTTTAGAAGTAGCATACCAACCACTGAGAAAAAGTGAACCTATAGGCCAAAAAAATATGGGATCCACTAAAAATGGCCGTCTTTGGGCGTTACATAAAACTCTATCACATAGAATTATATAATTTCCTTAAAACAAATTCTAATCAAAAACATAATTAGACATTAACCACTTGATCAAATACTACCTTTCCTGGATTATATTTTATACATTCGAAATTTATAAGTTTATGTCTAAGTAAGATTATACAACCAAAATTGGTTTGAATAAAGTAGTTAAACGACTATTTTGAATTGATCTAATATGACATTTGGGTAGGTCATATCATATTCAACCAAACTTGACAAACAAACAAAAAAATGGATTAAAAATAAAAATCTCACCTGCATTGGATACCAAGTTAACAAACAGTATGGTCAACTTATGTTTATGTCTCTATATCAGTTTGTATTTGTCTCTCTTCCTATCCTTTTCTATATTTAAAAATCTAATACTGTAATTTGTTTTTATGTTTTCTCCTTTTTGGCAAATTGTTCCCAATTTCTGAAACCAATTATAGATTCGAAAACGACTAATCTAATAGCTATAGGTTACATAAGATTACTCTTATGTTTTGTCTCAACAAACAGTAATTCAAGAAAGGAAACACTGAAACCTTGTGCCATGATTTGTATACGACAATGTAACTTGGGCCAGGCTCATATAGGCCTGGGCCTATATCCAACCAAATCATACAGAAATTGGGCCTTTTCTTGTCTTGTAACAGTTGCATCTACCTATCTCTAACCAGTATTGTCTCTTATTGTAGGACAAATGATGTAACACCAGAAACATGGTGGTTGCACAAAGAGAGCTTACAAAAATTGATTTTGACTATTTATGTCACTAAAATAGTGGCAGGTGGTAAGTCCACTAAAAGCAGGTGCACTTGTACATTGCGATGTTGACAAAAAAAAAATCTTTAAAAATTACACTATTAAACATTTTTCTGGATGATTGAGTACCATTCTCTCTGAAGACAAAACACAAGAAAATATCATAGTAAACAAATCTTTAAAGTTTCCGAAAATAACATACTAACTGTCGAGAAAGAATAAACATACGAATCGAGAGAGATCGTGGAACCTACTAAAAAATTACACTATTAAACATTTTCATGATGAGTACCATTCTCTGTGAAGACAAAACACAAAAAAATATCACAGTAAACAAATCTTTAAAGTTTCCGGAAATAGCATACTAACCGTCAAGAAAGAATAGACCCGCAAACCGAAAGATCGTGGAATCCATTAAAAGTGGCAGTCGGGACAATACAAATGACATAGCAATAGTGAGTGCTAAGATTCTATGAGATGATACCATAGCTTTGTATAAAATAAATGGAAGCTAAGATATTATTAAATAGTTAAAGTATGAATCAAGTAGTTGATAATGTGTTACAATTTGTGACACTATTGTTGCTTTCTATAGTGAACAAAAATGCATATAACAGATAAAAGATACATCTGGTTTGATGTTGTTTGACCAGTAATCATAAATAGTGTGTACTAATTTAATGGCTTAAGGTGGAAGACTTGACAAGCTGGTTTGTATGAATTCTTTGAAGCTGCTTGTTCGAATTTCTTGTTTGCTGCTTCGTTTTCCTCTAAGTTTGTTTGTGAGAAGAAACGAATCCACCATGATGAGCTACGCATTTTAGCCTGCAAAGCATTTGGATTGCATTAAGTTAGCAAATAGGACAAAAGTATAAATCCTAAAACCACATCTTTGGATTGATGGATGTAATGAAATCATGAGAAGAACATGGTTTTTAGTGGAACTTACAGGTCGTCCAAATTTCGATAATTCCGCGACTTTAGCCTTTTGTTGAACAGGATTACCTTATAAAGATGAACGTTAAGTGCAATAAGATTCGATATACATCGATTACTCTCGGTTTTTATATCTTTCTTTCTAAAAGGTTAGGTGTTTAAGTTACCTGCAAAAAGAACAACACCATCTGAAGCTACACGTGCAAGTTCAGGCACGGTTTTGTTGAGGTACTTGGGTGAGAGATAATCCAGAGCATCTGAGACGATCACAAGAGAGAAAGACTTTGATCGGTAAGGCAAAGGGAATTTGATGTCAGCCACACGTACAAGGCCTTTGTGTAATAGACTTTTGCAGTGAGAGTCTGCATCCTCTACATCATATGGTTCAACACCCCATGCTTCAGTTTCATCTTCACTCAACAGACTTGAGACCACCGAACATGTTTCAGGACCAACGTGTAAGACTTTGCGCATGCTATCTCCATACGCTTTCTTAAGAACAGGAATGGCTCTTTGAACTTCTGCCGTGCAAGAATGATCAGCTGTAGAGAGTTGTTAAGAATATTAGACAGTTAATATCAAATGTGACGCATTTTTGCAAGCTAATATAACCTATTAGAAGTAATACAACACTATCTCAAACACATGTACTAAAAATGACTTTAAAAGACGTACCTGTAACCTTGCTGACTTCTCTGATACTTTTGAACATACCTGTAATACACAGGAATTTTCCATTAAGGCTTTCAAATCAAAACCACAAGCAAAAACAAAAATCATCTTATATACTTAGCTAAAAATATACACACCTGGACCACTGAAAGCATAACCAATGAGAAGACATGCTCCCTAAATATAAAAACGATTTACATTTGAGTAAGATTAGTATATGAAACGAAATACTTAAGAGATAACAACAAGTTAGGTAATCATCATACCACGAGAACAAGGCAAATAGATAACAGAGGAGATGAACGCGATTTTGAGTGCAAAGCTCCTGCAAATGGGAAGCTTCCACTATCCCCTACACGCCTTGTTGAACCTACTTGCCTTCTTGACATGACTAAGATCCTTCAAAGCTTATTTTTGTTTTTTTATCTACCTTCAACAAACCAAAATAGACACTCGAATAGATTTATTCAATGCTTTTTTTCAACCTACACATCACCGACAAATTCAATCACACAGATTACACATATTTGGTTTAGTGTTAGCTACTTTGTTCTTCAAGCGATACAATACTCAACTAATGCATCAAAAAAAACTTACCAGATCCATAAACATTCCAAATCTGGAACACAAATTACCAGACGAAACAAATATACATATTTTCGCAGCAATTTTGTATCCAATTCAGCTACATAATAGCAATAATTCTCCAATTCGAAACGATTCACAGAAACAAATCAAATAACATGAATAGATTCATGAAAAGTGGAATCCTATTACGATAAAGAGAATCCAAACACATTCCTGTAGAATTTGAAGAAGAAGATTAAAAGTAAACATACCTTGAATTAACGAATTCGAATTCGGATCTAAAGATCTCAGATCCGATAAATATTTCTTCTGTGTAGCTCTAAGCTAAAAGTTCTACTAAACGAGAGCTTCGTATTCAGTGTGTTATTAACACATACTGTCACGTCACCAGAAAGGCACGAGCGCAACTCCAAAACGCTGTCGTTTTAACACTGCACATGGAACTAACAAACTAGACTTCTTGCCGTTTTGCCGACAGTTACAAACTTTAAAACAACACGCACTGTTCAATGACTCGACCAACAAAACATTTATCGAGTCCTCTGCTTCTGCTTTTTTTCTTTATCTGTTTTAGATTTAGCTTTCTTACTCAGATCTTGCACTCCTCTTCTCTTATACATCTTAAAACTCATCTCTCTCTCAGCAGCCATATTCTTCACCTTCTCTGTAATTTCTACAGCGAGTTCTCTATTATACAATTTAGTTAAACCCTTCATAAGTTTACCAAATATGTCTGGTTGTGGCATAAAGTCCATCTCTATCATTTCAAGACAATAAGAACAAGCCTCCTTCACATGACCTTTTGAGAACAAGGCATGGATCCATATTGTCCACAACGATACATTCAGCTCGCAAGAGTCTTTACTTGTGATGCAACTCCAAATATCTTTTGCCATTTCAAGCTTCTCATCTCTTAAAAGGGTATTTAACAATGACTTCAGAGTTCCGTATTGAGGAACAGAGAACAATCCTCGAGATACCATTTCTTTGAAATGGTTACATGCTTTGAGTAAAAATCCTTGAGTTGTTAATCCATTGATCATAATAACAAATGTATCTACTTCAGGACGCAAACCATTTGCTTCTGTTTCGCTCCATAATCGAACAGCTTCCTTTACTTGTCCCAATTTACAAGCCAATCTGATAGCGACATTGTAAATGCCAAGATCAGGACTATATCCTATTTGCTTCATCTTCTCCATCAGTTCTAAACACTCTTCTAATTTTTCTTTCTTCTCATGAGCCACCATGATATGCATATAAGTAAGTTCTGATGGCATGAGCCCTTTCTTTATCATATCATCTAACAGAATGTAACACTTATCAATCTTTCCCAATCTGCAAAACCCACTAACTAGTGCAGTGTAAGTCACAACATCAGCCTCACATTCATACCTTTCCATCTCAACAAATACCCCCATTGCCTCCTCCATTCTATCTACCTTACACAATGCTTGGATCAACACGGTGTAACAATTCGCATTCGGTTCAAACCCTTTTCTTCTCATATCTTTCAAAAGATCATAAGCATCTGCCATTTTACCAGCATTAGCATATCCACTTAGCAAATAGGTGTAATCAACTAAGTCTGGCTCAAACCCAGCTTCCTTCATCCTAACAATAACATGTTTAGCTTCCATCATCTTCCCTTCCCTGCACCAACCATACAACAACGAAGTGAAATATCTTAAATTCGGCGGAAACCTCAATCTCATATCCTCAAAAAGCTTTGCAGCATCCTTAACGCTACCATACTTACACAATGCATCTAACAAACACCCGAATACATACTCATCCGGTTCTAAACCCAACTCAGACATTTCATCGAGCCCCTCAATTGCTTTCTTCACCATGTTCACAGACTCAAATCTCCTAACCAAAACCACAAACAACTCCGGTTCAATCAACTGCGGATTCTCCTTCCTCATTTCTTCAATTAAAACCCAAACAGCTTCAAAATGACGCATTTTACTTATAATTCTCATCATCGATTTATACACTTCGATAGTGTGACAATACCCAGGTTGCTTCGCCGCCCAAACAAAGAATCTGTACCCTAAATTCCCATCACCGCAACGATTCATAACCCGTTCAATAAAACCGGGTCGCAATTCAACACCGGATTCGTTAAGCGCCAATTCCAACTTCGGAACTCTAGAATGAAATTTCCGCAAAATCCTGTATACCTTTTCGACATCACTCGAGAACTCATCGTATTTGGAGTTATTCTTACGCTCGTCATGGCTTTTCTCGAGACAAACTAAGCCAATCCCGTTACTTCTCCGGAAATTATCTTCGAATACTTTAGAAACGTGAAATATTCTGTGATTCAAGTCAAACCGAGACTTGAGTTGAGAAGATGCTAAGAAAATTTGACGTTTGCTGAGAAGAAGCTTTACTGTGTTGGAGAATCTGTGCATCTCGTTAACGAGAGTAACCGTAGCATCTTCGCTTTCTCATAATTCTCGGCCGCAACAATTTACAGAGAACGTTTTTAACCTGGGCTAGAATTTCTTGGGCCTTAAGGCCCATCTCTGCATATTTGTTGATGGGCTAAATAATCACACTATAAGGCTAACGCGTACCACTAACATAGTGTTGGGCATAAAACAAATATCATTTGGACCAAAACTGATTCGAAAAAAAAATCAAACTTGAGCCAATGTAACAACATATTTGAATGGGTCATAACTTTATATATCCAAAAAACCAAAAAAAACAAAATCTAAGAATTGAAATCAAATTAAAAATTAAAATTTTCTTAAAGTTAGTTTTTTTTTTAGAATTTTTCTATCAAATTTATATTAATTTTAAACTTTTATATAAATCTAAAAAAATATATCTTTACTCAACCCTGATTTATACCAGAATAAAATCCAATCTAAAAAGTAAAAATACATGAATTGGTCTCAAATCTATAGAACTGAAACCCGAAAATATAGAATCTGAATCCGAACAGATACTCAAATATCCAGACCTAGGCTTTCTATTTTGATAAACTATATTAATATTAATAAAGTGACAATTATTTTCTTTGTAATCCAACAAAAACCGATTTATATTTCAAATTCATCTAAGAAGTTTTCTATAAACTATCAAATATAGTTGGAGTAGAGTCCAACTCCAGCTAATTGAGTCACTGTAAATCAACCACTATATATGTATAAGAATTCGGTAAAATGTTAGTTACTTAAAAGTTTTAATTGGACCAATTAAACATATATTATGTTGTATGTACTCCTTTTCTAATGAAAAAAATATAAAATTTACATTCAAATATCCTTACAGTTTCTATATAGTCCTTACTTATTTTTCCATAAATATGTTTTGCATAAATAAAAAATTAATTCGCTTTTTTCTAAATAAACACAAATACTCCCTCCGTTTTTTTTTATAAGTTGTTTTGCTTGAATGCACATCTATTAAAATAAACTAATTTTTTATTTTAAAAAATTATTTTTCTTTCTTTGTTTAATTAAATGCTAAGATAAAGTGGTGAATTTTTTATTGAGAAAACAAAAAGTAAAATTTTTCTTAATAATTGTGTATTTAAGCAAAACAACTTATAAAAAGTAAAAAAAGAATATTATAAATCGGGGGGAATATAAAAGTTGATGAGACAAATATAAACGTGCGAAAGTTAGGGATCAATCCATAATACAGGTGGGGTCATTTATGGTAAACTTTTTAAGTTCTCGAAGTGAAGTCTTCGACTTGATTTCGGCGCGACAATGATGTCATTGATGACGCAATAATCACAAGTCAAAAAACCCAATCCTATTACAAAGTACAGTTTAACAAAACATAAAATTACTTACGTATGATTAAACCATTAATTAACCATAAACTTTACCTAATTAGTGATTATAACGCTTTTAGTAATTAGGCATTGAATGATTAATCTTCCCTTCTTCTTCTTCTTCCATTTTCTTCTCTGTAATCTTCAACCATAAACACACTCCTGTAAAGCTTATCACTAAGCTTGCAATTCCACTTCCAAGTCCAATTCCAACAATCGCCATTATTGATAATCCTCTGTTCTTCATCTCCTCCAATGGATATCCATACAACTTCTTATTCCCAATAAACGAACTCGAATTAAATCTCGGAATATTCCCATTTCTCATCGCTAAATTCGTCGGAATCTGACCGGATAATTTGTTGTTCGACACATCAAACGTCGTTAATCTCGTTAAACCACCAAACTGTAAAGGAATTTCACCGGAAAGATGGTTTTCATGAAGATCAATGATGTTTAAGTAAGAACAGAGAGAAAGTTGTGTAAGAATATTTTCCGTTATGTGTGGCCAATGTGTTTCTCGGTTTAATTATAAAGTTTAAGTTCATATTAAAGTTATGATTCTAATATAAAAGACGATACTCTGATGGATCGGTATCAATTAACGTATTAGAATCGGGTGTATTGATAACCCTTCTCCCTTGCCAAATTATATTACATTGATTTTTTTATGTAATATATATATATATATATATGTATATATATATATATGTATATGTGTGTATGAGATAAAGAAAAATGGCAGTTATGCCTAATAGTAGTTTCGTGACCTTTTGGAATAATATAAAACCAAAGGGTCAGTTCCATCATACAGAGAAGTTCGTGTGTGTTTTTCATTTTACGTCCATGAAGTTCCATAAGACAAAACAAAAACACTTACGAATAGCAAAAGAGATAGATTAAGTGTTATAGATCTTTGTCCATCAAAGGATCTATTAAAGTTTAAAGGCTAAGGGAGAATAAAATCAATTTGAAGGTTTGATCCACAACATCATCTAGCAATGGATCAAGGTTAGTGTTTCTTCTCTAAGAAATTGTTTTGGTTGTTGAATTAACACAAATGTAGAAACTTGGGACAGATTTCATAATCTGGAAATCATAAAATGTAAAATTTATAAGTTGAGGTGAGATTTGACCAGAGAGATGATTTGAAGAGAGATTAAGAACAGCTAGGTTTACTAAAAACTGTAATTCCGGTGGGATTTCACCGGAGATTTGGTTTGAAGATAGATCTAATGATTGAAGATTTGTGCAATTTGAAATGAATGGTGAAATTGAGCCATGAAGAGAGAGATTTGTTAATGAGAGTTTGTAGATTCTGCCATTGTTGCAAGTAACTCCATGAAGTGAAGAAGTTAAGACAGAACAAGGATTTGAGAAATAGGGTTTTGTCCAGTTATGGAGATTGTTCGATGGATCTTTTAAGCTTTGTCGGAGATTTGTTAAGCATGCTTCGTCGTTTGGATCACCGGAGACTAAACGGTGTGTCGTTTTGAGAGTTAGAAAGAGGAGGAGAAGTAACCGGTAATTACACCGGTCATTCGTTAGCATTATAGAGATTTGTTAATAACAAAGCTTTGACGTGAGTGTTTATACTAAGTGAATTGAGTGATCGTTTTTCTTCTTTCGGCCGGATTTTAATGCGCACGTTAGTTGAATCTTGGACTCTGCGCATGATAAAGATCTCCATTTGAGGATTAAAGATTTGTATTATCAAAGATATTTTGGTGTATATATCAATTTGGACATAAAAACCGGAACCAAAATACTGAAACGCAAAATTTAAATTCAATAAGAAACCATTCAATTCCATAAATAATTTCAGTTTTTGATTCGGTTTTTAAACAAAACTAGTTAAACCTGAAAAGAAATTTTGGTTAATTTTGGTTACAAATAATCATATTCTTTTCGGTTATTTGATTGTTTTTGGTAAGAAATAACAACCGAATCAATATTATTTCAGCTTTAACTTGGTTCTATATAATTGGAACCAAAACTAACCCGAACCAAATTTTAGTACATATATATTAGGTCACATTTTTAGAACCAAAAATCAAAACAGCCGACTCGAACAGTAGAACCGAATGCCTATGATATACACGATATTTTAGTTACTTTCGATTATTTTGGTTACAATTAATCATATTCTTTTCGGTTATTTGATCGTTTTTGGTAAGTAATAATCATTTAGAACCGAATCAATATTATTTCGGTTTTAATTCGGTTCTACATATTTGGAACTGGAACTAACCCAAACCAAATTTTAGTAGGTATCTATTGGGCAACCAAAAATCGAAACAACCGACTCGAACAGTAGAACCGAATGCTATGATATACACGATACAATGGTCACTTTGAGTTTATAGTTTTTTAAGACCTAGAGAAAGTTTGATACTGGTCAAGTAACAGTGGCTTTGCAACAGACATTGATGACATCATCGAGAGAAGGATGATCACCAGTTCCTTCATCTTTGTGACTGTACAATAGTTTCTTACCTCTGAACACAAACGTACCTCCCTGAATAGAAGACATAAGAAAAGGATCAAACAAACACAAAGAGGAAACAATGTTTGAAGAGCTAAAACAAACCTGTTGCAACACACTGCTTCTGTCTTCAGGAGTAGCTTCTATTGTGTAATTCTTTGTAGCTTCTCGAATCTCATCAAATCTCGAGAAGACCTTAGTCTGTAACAATCAAAAGTGAGAATATAGTGATGTGTAACAATCAAAGAGTTACAAAGTTTGAGGGTGGTTCATACACTAGCTGGATTGAAGAAAGTGCGGCCTAAACCGTAGTATAAACCAAGAACATCATATGCCTGCAAATTTCAGGAAATTGCCTCTCAAAAATTGAATCAAATATAAAGAAAGAAATCTCTAATCTCCAAGACAAGATATGTTTATTTGTTGCTTTACCTTGCGTTCAGGATCGGCATAAAGAGACTCCATTGGGAAAGGTAACTAAAGCAATCAAAACAAAACTATTAGACTTAGCAATTCTAGTTGAAGCAAACAAGCCAACATAATGTAGATACTAAGCAAACATATCTTCTTCTTTTTGTTTGTAGATTCATTAACTGAAAACCAAAAACCAGATGGAATACAGACTTGATACATAACCGGCCCAAGGCGAAATTTACTCGGAGATAAAGACCTAAAAAAGGGAAACTAGAATAAAAACCTTGAAAGTACTAGACTAGGACACCTGAAGAATTAAACTCCTAACATCTACTACCCCTAATTTGAAGATCCAACCACCAAAACTTGCACAATGCCCAAACTGGTGGAGGAGCCTCCTATGGCGAATAAGGGTATCTCACGTATGAAGAAAGAGCTGCTAAACCAATGAGAGTGAAACCACGAACAAGACCTACACGAAGCTGCAGAAAGAAGCCACGAATGCGAGACCGAGACAAACTAATGGCAGAGATGGACGAGGAAAAGAAACACAAACTTGCGGGGCAAGACCGAATCACAGTCGACCAAATGACATCACAATAGAGCCCAAAGATAGACATGCCTCGATCAGGCCGTTAGAGTACAAACTAAGCAAACATATCTATGAGCTTAGTTTATTTAGCCATGAAAATGAATAAAGATTATACCCGAGAAGCAAGTATACGAGCTTTATCAGGAGTTCCAACACCAACAGCTATCAATTTAACACCAGCTGCATCAAATCTCGGTTTTGCCTCTTTCAAAGCAGTAGCAAGCTCCCAACTTTCACATAAGAGAACCAACTTTACATTAACAATCCTTCAATTTGGAAAAACCCATTTAAGAACTGATTTCAGTCAATCAATTTACCAACAAACGCATCCGAAATGCCTCAAAAGTACAACAGCAGCAAGTCCCTGTGTGAAGAAAAAAACACAATTCAAACACTAATATCTGAGACAAATCAATATAATTCTCCATAAACTTACATCTTTCTGATCCCAGAGATCACTGAATTGCACACGTTGACCAGAAGCAGTAAAGACAGAGACATCACCGAGAATCTCTCCGATATCTTCTCTGTAATCAGTGAGTCCAGAAGCAGCTCTTGCCAATACCACACGAGGTTTAAAAATCGGTGAAATAGAAGTAAGATTCGATTTTAAACTGGTGAAAGAAGCAGAAGCAATCGAAGGTTGTGATTGAAACAGATTCTTCGAGCTTAAAGGAGAAACAATGGAACAAATGAGTGTCGAAGAGCTTGGAAGTTGTAGAGAAAGTATCGCCATTGTTGAATAGTGAAATCAAAATCACGAGTTTAAAATAAGAATTAAAGAGAAGGAAGTTAAAACACGTGGCAAATAAAGGACCAATAAACTTTAGGCCCATTTCTATTTCCAAAGCCCAATAAAAATCCAAGCCCATTAACATTTCAGTCACTATACTGACAAACTGGGAGATAATAAGTATCAAGCTGCCAATACTTTTGCTTGACACCTTCCCAAACTTCATCACCAAGACAATCCTTAACAGGCAAAGGAATCAACTGAGTACTAAACCCTAAATTCTCAATCTCTAAACTCACCAAATTACAATACACAACATGAAAAAAAGCATTACTTCCACAAAACCCATTAAAATATGAATAAACCCCTTCAGGTTTCAACAATCTTGGAAGCTTCTGATGAAACTCTCTCAAATCTTCATAATACTCACCATAAGTATCAAAGAAGATTCCATCAAAACAATCATCAAACTTATCAATAACATCTTGCCATCTTCCAAACACAATCTTCACATTCTCTTTCTCTCCCCAACCTGATCCAATCATACGTTTATAAACTTCAGGATGAGCTTCAATGATTGTATGTTTAACTGGATTGTATTGTTGTATTGCTGTATCAACAAGTCCCATTCCAAATCCAATGTTGAGAATATGACCTCCATTGATACATATTGCTTTAGCATGAGCTTCCATTAATGGTTTTTCCCAAGCCATCATTACTCCTTTGCTTTCACTATCCATTAACTTGTCTTCACTGAAACTAACTCTATCTTGTAAATACTCTTGATTTGAGTACTCATTTTTGGTTTGATTTCTCGCTATTGTTCCTAAGATTAGCTCTGATTGGATTCCAGTTTTGAGAAGAAGATCAAAAGCTTCTTGATGTCCTTCTTCCATGGCGAAATCTCCTGCTGATAGATTTGATGGTGTTAATGCATTCCATGGAGCTCCTGCTTCGAGTAACGCCGTTATAATCTCCACGTTACCGACTTTAGCAGCGTGCATTAACGCCGTTAAACCATCGCCGTCAAAATGTGTAACATCAACACCAGAGTTTATCAATGTTTGAACCTTATTGAAATCACCAGATTTAGCTGCTAAACATAACTGATTTGCTTCTTCCATGGCTGATAAAAGACAAAATGAAATTGCAATTAGAAATCCGATAAATCTATGTTAATGGAAGCTACATCAATTAATTAGGATATGTGTAATGAAGAAACAAAGCATAAGTGTTTTTGATTGGCTCAGACACGCATAAAAATTAAACATCATGAAATATTACAAGAGTGAGTTTGGTCCCTCTCAAGTAAGTTTCAGCATCGAGAAATGTTTTTGTCTTCATCGCCAATAAGAATTTCAAACTTCGAAATCACAATAATAAACAAGAGTATCTACAATGAAGAAGAAAGGAAACTCAACATGAGAAAATAAGAGGCTAGTGATTACTTGGGCTTAGTTGCAGAGTGAGATATTGGAGACGAAGATGAAAAGGGAGGACTAGTGTGAACTTATATATCTCTAGGTGGATTTAAATTAGGGTTTCGTTGGGCCTTTATGGGCTTTAAATTAATATAAGTTGGTAGTGTAATGGGCCTGTTTATATATTTTTGGTCAGAAATAGGCCTGTTTATTTTAGTATAGCTTATTTGTTAACATTACCCCATGTATAAATTTAGAAGTTATGCAAATTATTGCTATGGGCCTGTTTATTTTAGAATTTTTGCAATTTTTGTTATGAGCCTGTTTATTTTTATTATTTCTGCAAATTATTAACATTACCCCCCAATAGTCATGAACATTAAATGCATACCCAAAATCTAAATTGATCCAACCGAACCATTTACGTTTTGAATGTATCCAAATAATCAAATGGTTATTGAGTATAAGTTATTTTCAATCAAACCCGAACCGAACCTGAAATATTGCTAAAACCATGAAGTATAAAGTCTATATCCAAAGCCAAACCTATCCAACCGTACTATTTGGATTTATAAACTTTGGATAAAAAACCTATCTAAAACTGAATTCTTGTCTTAATTTGATCAAACCATGCACAGCATTCAAAGTACAATACCATCTCTTCATTAATTTAATCTAATGGTTCTTAACGATAATGATTTAGGTCAAAATGTATTTTCGTCTTATAGTATAACCTCATTAATTGTCCATTAAGACAAAATCATAAGTACAATTCAAACTCTTCATTCATCTCTTATAACTCTTTTTGTTTCTGAATTAAACAGCAAAGTGTAATAAATCCATATTCCAATTCTTCCAACAGAGAACCACAAAATATACTTAAAACGATTGATAAAAATTGAGAAAGAAAGAAAATAATAGTTGTTAGAGAAGAGAGCTCATATTCTATGGGTGTATATGAGTCTATCAAGCCCATAAAATGAGCAGATCAGAATTTTAATCTCGTTGTTTATAATCACAGCTCTCTTCTTCTTCAAACAAAATTTAGGATAACAAATCACGATTATCTGTTAAAAATAAGAAAAAAAATAAAAGAATTTTTCAGGAAAACAACTAAAAAAATTATGTATAAATTTACACAGAAATAAAGGAGGCGTTGCTTTGTATTTGTTGCGTCTTTCGAAGTAAGTCTTTAGTTGCAGCATATATACCACTTTGGTGGTAGTACTCGTTTAGAACTAGGGTTTCGTTGGGCCTGCATAGACTTTAGTTGGGCCTTTATCAGTTTATACTTTTTAGTTATGATAAAGCTGTTATTAGGCTTTCACTAGGCCGAACACGATTCATACATTTTTTTTTATTCTTTCTGCACCCAGATATTGAAGTCGTTATTTGGACAATAGAATCTTTCTTGACGCTACATATCATGGAAGTGGAGATATTGACGGATTATGAGACAGTTTTGAAGATAATGAATCGTTCAAAAGAGTGGTCGGCTTTTCTTCCTTACCAGGAGGAATTCTTGAGGCTAAATTCTTTATTTTTCTATCTCTCTCTTTCTATTATTCTAAAATCTCTAAATCATTAAACAGATACTCTCGTCTGTCGTGTAAAAGAGAATGTTCATAATTTAGTGTTGTGACTTTTTACCCTCGTGGTTTGTTCTATTATAATCTAAAGTTGACACAAAAAAACTTGATTCATACTCCGAAATATATTTTTTGAAATTTTTCTTTAAGCTTTTGTCTGTAATTGAAAAAGATTAACTCCCAATATTAGAATTATCATTTGAATCATCTATAGTACACAATTAGGTACTCAACTGCTCGACTTTCATTGATATGTTAACAAGGTATTTATACAAGAGTAAAAAACTCTAATTGGATGGAAATAAATGAAATATTTAGCCTAAATCAATACTAAACCGACATTAGATATAAACCGAATACAAATACCAACTTATGCATTTTCTTTCGTCAATATATACCAATAGACCGAAAAGATTACGGTAACATATACTCCCTCTGTTTTTTAATAGTTGATGTTTTAAGATTTTCACACATATTAAAATATCACAAATTCCAAAATAATTTAAATAATGACAAGTTAGTCTGTATAATTTTAATAGTCAAAAATACTAAAAATACAATAAATTTTGCATAAATTTTTTAGAATAGCAACTAAAACTAAACAATATCAATTAAAACTAAACAAAGAGAGTATATTATATCAACCTTTTAGTATATTTGATTTGTATTTTTTGAATAATATTTTTATTGGAATCATTTCTCCAACGAAAAAAATGAAACTATATAACTTTTTTCCAAACATTTTAAGTTTTGAACTATGCTTTATAAATAAACAACTATATAAGTTTCTATCTAAATATCAAACGATTGAAATTTAAAGTTTGATTTTTCAAAAAGATCTGCAGTAAAAGCCATCTTGCACATGTTGTATACTGTTATTGTTCACAATTTCGTCTATCCATCCAATTATATTATCTTTTTATGCTCATGCTTTGGAGAAAAATCTAGAAAAAAAGACAAGACTCAATCAAAAAGAATGAAAGTTACTTGTTGCGACAAATGATAAAAAAAAGGATGAATTACTTTGGTTATTGAAACTTAGTTTTTGAATTGAATGTTTTAGCCAATGACGTATGGTCCAGTGGTAGAGGCCACTTTAACATTCCTCAGGTATCCGAGTTTGATTCCTCTTAGATGCAAGGGGAAGAAAGAATATTTGGTTATGGATCGGGTCTTTGTTGATCCCACTAATACTAAAAAGAATGAGTAAGGTTGACAAAAAAAAATGAATGTTGTAAGGACAAAAGAGAAAACAATACAATTCAAAGTTACTTTAACTTGTTCATAATAAAGAGAGATATTTTTAGAAGAATGATGTAACATTATTTGTAGTTTAAACTTAACGTTATGAGTTGATGTAACATGGCCTCTAAATTGACATAACATGGTTGTTCCTAGTTGTTTTCCATGGATAATTAGGGTTTCATAACAATTAATTCGATAATATTCGATTTGTGGTTCTATTTCATTTTTTTCTATGGATCAAGAAGAGATCGAACCATTGATATTAGAATTTTTAACTGAATTATCTATACTACCAAACCGAAAAGAAATTGGTGTTCATTTACTAAACGTTTTGGGGAAGAAAGTAAAAGTATTTGAAAATTAAAGCAAAAGGAAAAGAGAGTTAGATAGATTTCTTGTAGAAATTTAACTTTTTGCTCCTTCTTTTTTTGCATAACAAATCATGAACATGATATAACTTTTTGGACTTGCTTTATATTACCATTTATTAGAGGTTTGTCTTGATTTGGATGCATTTAAAGAAATAAATATTGTTATAGAATCAGAACCTCACAAACTATCATTCTAAAATTTGATACATCAAAAGTGAGGTTGTGACTTTGTGAGGCTATAGTTTGTTTCTTTTTTTTTTCCGTATATTTGCATATGATCCATCAAATATCACTACAATTCACGGAATTAATGCTTCTAACAATTGCTTGACAAAGAAAAAGCTTGACAAAAAAATGCTTCTAACAATTAGTATTAATTATTTATGTATTACCCTTCAAAATAAACAAACAAGAGAAAACTTATGAATAATTTTCGTTCATGCTAAATATTCACACATATGATTTTTACCGGAATTTGATTCCGAAAAATTATATAATTTTTAAGGCAGGTTTTTGTGATTTAAAAAAGTTTTGAGTTATAAATCAAATATTATCGATCAAAATGCTAGAAAAATAAACAAATCAAATATATCAAAGAAAAATCTCTATATATGCTTTTTAACACATTGTCGAAGTAAAACATTTTAAAATAGAATATAAAGTAATTAAAGAGTAAATTCTGCCTAATAAAAATATGTGTACATGCGAAAAATTGTGTAGATATTTTAAAGATGATGTTAAATCCTGAGTGGTCAGAATTCCAACCATACCAGAAAAATTTTCTTAGGTTGAAGTCTATTTTTTCGTTCTTTTTCTTTATATAATTTTATAATCTCTAACTATAAAACTAATGTTCTCGCTTGTAGTAACAGAAAATCAGCTAATGGTAATATATTTTTAGTTGACAAAAATAAAATAAAAGAAGACATGAGTACATAAGTAGTGGATCGTCTGAAGTCATCAAACCATCATTATCTCAACTTGCTAAGAATATAATATACACATGACATTTTCGTATACAAGCATGTGGATCACTATATCTAGTTAAAATGACATATTACACACTCATTGCTTTAATAAAGTTTATAGGATAGAGATGACGACTTTGTCTCAACTATTTTGAAATTGCTAGCTTACGTTTTAACTCATTATGAATTTTATATTTCAATAACTATGGCCATTCACTATTTTATATTTTATTTATAGCATTTCATATTTTGTTTCACTTATGGTGGTTGTGACATTGTGAATGCAAACTATATACCAATTAATATAAATACTTAGGATCTTTGCCGTTTTAGTAAATATAGCTCTACAAATATATGAGTTATTGTTATAATTGTATTCTGACTATGTATATTAGTAATAACTTGTAACGTGCTATATAAAATTTTGTTACGAATTTGATTTGTTATGAATCATTATGATTCTATTATGTAATAATTTATAATAAAGTTGTTAGTAGATTTATTCGTAACAAGTATATTGTGACGTCTTTGTTACAAATATGTATTTGTGACACGTGTATTGTAATTATTTACAAATCGTCATAACATCATAACAATATGTTTGTATTGTGATAAAATATTACGTATCAATACAAAAAAATTTCTTGTAGTGTAGTGAAAATAACAGAAGCTACGAAACTTTTTATTGAGTTTAGTGGTAATCACCAAATATTATTAAACATTCACGAAAATAATAAAAAGCTACGATCTAGTCACGTTTTTTTAACACTAATAAGATTCACAAGACTAGATCCATAGTTAAAATGTTTCTATTGGAACTGTCAGGATTCAAACTCACCATTTGATATCTAACTAAACCAGAAGCAAACCGATTAGATCACTTTCTTTTTGGTAGAAAATATCATGGTCATATCGTTGTTTTTTTAATACTTTTCATTGTTATTTCCATAGCTATGATAATTGAGAAAAGTTTTTTACTAGTCAATTAACAATTATTATTTAATAATCACCAAAAAGTTTTTAAAAAAACTATTTTAAAAGCTAAATAATATAGGTCTAGTGACAGGTGATAAGTCGACTAAATACATATACTATTACATATCTAAAGATCGAGTTTTACTATTTACATTATGTAAGAATTTGATTAATAAATCGTTCAGTTGTATTTAGTGTTTGATAAAAAGAATGCTTTTTACAAAAATAGGGTTATAATAACTGGTTGAAAACAAAGCAAGAAAAAAAGTGAAAGATTAAAAGATTACATAATGTGACTTATTTCATAAACACTATACACTATGATTACTAAATGATTACGTCTCGAAATTTACTCACAAATAAGATTTCTAGCTAGTATTCTCATTTAGTCCAAAACGACGCAGTATTATGTTTATATAATCATCAAATTACATGATCTCTAATCATCGTCTGATTCTGATGAACTGTAACAACAGTACTATTAACACACGACAATGAAGCACATGTTGAGCTTTGTTGGATTTGACTCATCACCAAAGCTTGTCGTAAATTCATCAACTTCTCATGAAGAACACGATGTTCTAACCCTAGACGATCATTTTCCATTTTCTCACGTTGACAATTATACAAAACGTACCGGATTCGGTTTTCCAATTCCCGGTTCTTCATCTTGAGTTGGTTAAGTTCGTTTCTCACATCTTCTAAGTATTTTTGTTTCTTCTTCCTTGATCGTTGAGCTGATTCCCGGTTTGATAATTTACGTTTCTTTCTTCGCTCGTCTAAACCGGGATTTTGAATTTGATTTGGGTTTGTATTGTTTAAACCGGGATTTTGATATGAATTGAAGATGGAGAATAGATCATCTGATGAGTCCCATGAAGTGAATCCAGTTTCCATAATTGGAAAAACCGGTCCAGATGTAACCGGAGACATAATGGTTATTAAAAAATTAAACCGGAAAGAAATTATAACTATCTCAGAATGTAAACGTAAGTGAGGGTAGAAGAGGAAAAGGGAAGAATTGCATTGTAGGAGCTCCATATTTATGCTATACGTGAAGGTTAATTTCGTCTTTTTCTTTATTACTTTTACATAGTCCTGGGCTGGCATAAACCCTGATATCCAAAATGCAAATCGAAACCGACCCAAAAAAAAGAATTGAACCCAACAATATATCCGAATAGGGTCCTAAAATTATGTACCTAAACAACCGACTTGTACCCAAACCCGAAGTAGAACCGAATAAAATTGTATGGGTACCTAATTAATTCTTGTTAAATTAAAGTTTTCTAGACTATCTCTATTAATCTTTTACTATTTTAAAATTTTTATATATAAATATCCGAATTCGAACTTATATTTATACCAAACCAAATTGAACTCCAATAGTAAAACTACCCGAATGTGTCCTAAATTATTAGACCAAAAATTCGAACCCGAAAAATTCGAACCATACGCGAACCAAAACCCAAGGCCTACTTTACATGGTTCAACAATACTAACTGGACACATGGCATTATGGGATTAGATATAGCTGAAAGTAAGCTAAGCCGGTCTTTATCACTTCTGGTTCATTACGCATTTAACTTTATTCTGAATATTCGATTCGATCCTTAGTATATGTGTGTGTGTCTTTAGTGGAATTACCACCAACCACTAGACTAAAGATTATATTAATTTAAACGAATTTATTTAACAAACAATTTCAACTTTTATATTGTTTTATTTAGCAGAGATCAGTATTTTTGGATAATAAACCCATCAGGCAGTAATAATATCTTTTAATGGGTTGGAAAAAAACAAGTTTTGCTTTGGTTTGGATAACATCTTTTTACATAGTGGAAAATAGCAATTTAATTTTATCTATAGTTTAACGTATGTGCCAATAAAAACCACAAATTTTAAAATTCAATTTTATAATGTTTCATTATAATTTAACATCGAGAGCATTTTGTTTCATTTTGTGGCTCATTTCGTGACGGGTTGAAGATTTGGTTCTGCATCCGTTGCCGCTTTTGTCTAACACTAGTTTTGCTTCTCTTGCTGGAGTTCTGGTGTCTTGTGGATTACTTTTTATAATTAGGCGTTTTTTGGTTCAAGTATCGAAGACTGTCTTTTGGACCAGGTCTCTAATGGTAATAAATTCTATAGGATTGACTCGTGGAGCCTTACTCTTTGTTCTTTCTGTGTTAGGTTTCTTTTTAATTTTTAGTTTATTGTTTTGTTTCTCGTATTTTCTATAGTTTTTTCTTTTTTGTGCTTTTTTGTTATTTCTATATTCTGTCAAAAATTCGAAAATGATATAAATGTAAGATCTAACATTTCATTCCGAAAAAAGTTATATATATCCAATACATGGTTTGTTCATTTTGTTTAATAAATTTATATGATTTTATTGCATATTTCTAAGAAGTAACATCCTTAATGTTAATTACTTTATTATCTTAAAGCACTTAACTATAAACGTCGAGAACCATATTAACGAAATAATTTCCTAAATTGTGATAAAGCTGATTAACCTATCGCTTGTTCTCTTTATTTCTCTTTATAGCTTCAACGATACTCCAATAATATTTATATACTTTTATACATTAACGTCCATGTGGTTTGTTCCTACTTCGATAACTATAACTTTTTTATAAAAATTTGATAATAACATAAAGTTGCTCGTAGAACTTTTAATTTGACGGACTATAGGTTCATGAATTTCTTTTTATACTCCATGTAATATTATATGTATATAGCAAACTTGTTTTATCATAGCAAAACATGCATGCAAATGATATATTATATTCGCAATATTTTGAAACTCCTATGGTAACATGATTTTTAGTTTTTACACCCAAAAAAATATACATTAGTTATTAGTATGTATGATCAGAATCGTTTCTAAAGAAGAAGAAAAAAGGCATTCGTCTAGGACCTCCTAATAATATATAGATTTTAGAGTCCTTAAATAATGAAAATGTAATGTAGTATAATGGTATTTAGGTTCTTTTATAAAATGACTAACTAAAGTTTAAACTATTTAAAGTAATTTTGGAGAATTGATTTGTTTATCATAAATATATATATAAAAAGAAGAAGAAAGAAAATTTGATTAGGTTTAATAAAAAGAAATCGAAAAAAATCAAGATTGAAAAAGAAAAAATCTAATTTGAAATAAAAAAAGTATCTTGAGTTTATAAGTAATTTTTTAGTTCATATTTTTACAATATATATATATATATACCTACTTTCTGATCTCTACGCATTTCACTGTTCCACCAAAAATTCCCTCTGCTAAACAGCCGTTAGTTAGTTCTATTTTCTTATTTTATATGTCTGTATATTTATTTAAAAGATAAAAATTTACAGAAAAAAGCTTTCAAGATTATTATACACCTGAATAATTTTTTTATTACATGTCTCATAAAAAAAATTATATTGATAAAGCTCATTCTATTAATATCGTATTAGGTCTCTGTTAGTTGGTTCTATTTTCTTATGTTATACATATATATATATATATATATATAGAAAATAAAAATTTACAGAAAAAAGTTTTCAAGATTATTATGCACCTGAATAAATTTTTTTTATTACATATCTCATAAAATAAAGTTATATTGATAAAGTTTTTTCTATATATCTCGTCTTAGTCCTGTGTAGCCCTAAGCATGGTGATGTGTATGACTTGTAACAAAAATGCAAAAAATTGTTGAAGGTAGTTTTCTTAACGACAAAGCTGTGTTCAAAGCTGCCCTACGTACCCACTTCTTATATAAAGCATGATAGAACTTTCTACTTTATAGTCATTCATGTGCACACCAGAAATTTCGTATTATTTATCGTTTTATATTTTATAAACATTCGGTTTCATTATTATCAATCAAGTTATTGAATTTGAATTTTCTTTGTATAAAATCCACATGAACTTACAAAACTAATAGTCAAATGGAAATTATTTTATAGAGATAGAAGATTGATGTCTCACACGATTGTGTAGATCTTGATAGAAACTTCTCTTTTGTTGATTGCGTTGATAATTTGAAGAGGTTTTTTTAGTCTCACGAAATAATATGTATAAGGTAGGAGGAGCGGTCAACTTATGGATCTTTCATCATTTCTACATAATCTATAGCAAAAACTATGTATTATGGGGAAAAATTAAATTGGATATCGTCCACAACAACGTTTTTACTTTTGATTTAAAAAAAAAAAATTCTCAATGAAAGACTTAGAACTGATGACTCGCGCTTACTAAAAATTTCTTGAAGAAGACCAACAATTGCTTTTTCATACTAATCTTGTCAATACTATTAATAGTATCATAATTCCTTACTTGTTTCAACGTTTTCATAATTTTAAAATAATTTTAACTTTTCAAAACAAAAAATAATATCAAATTTTTCTTAGTTTGGTGGTTACATGTTTCTGTTAATAGTTTATGTATCTGGAATTCGATTCTATTCTACTCCGGACGATGGACGAATCGGAAGCGAGAATGTCGGCTTGAGTAACACAAACATTGGTGAGACCTGAGTTCAACCAATCCCCTTAACTAATAGATACTAGTTGGGGGGCCATCCACTTAACCCAGCCGGATTTTCAGAGTTGATCGGTGCCAGGCATCATGTAAGGTTCGTCCATGGAAGGTGAGTCAAAGCCTAAAATCAGGCCGAAAGGCGTAGTCGATGGATAACAGGTGAATATTCCTGTACTATTTTTTGTTGAAATTTTTTTAGAGTTATTTACTATCAAATTTGAATTCTGAAAAAATAAAAGAAAAAAAGAAAAAGGTCTTAATGGGCCAAAACTCAAATAACATCATCAAGTAGAAAGTAGGCCCAAATAAATGGTGGCCTATATAGTTAGTTATAGATGATTAATTTTGACTTTGATTTTCTAACAAAAAATCAAAAAGAAAAAGTTGAAAAATTGGAGTAAGTTTTGATAAGCAATATATATGAAAATGAAATGTCGTATATGAAAAAATATTGATAGATTTCAACGAATCTTATGGAGCCCTTTTGTCCCACTTTTATTGACCTGACTTTTTACAATATGTTGTTATGCATGCGCCATGTGTTATTTTCATTACTATGGACCCTTCTGATCTTTTTTTCAACTATTTATTTATATAAAAACAGTGAACATGTTCATATAACATTTCAACTGTATCTGATCAAATATTGTATCAAACTTTATATCAAATTTAATTTATGATGAAAAACGTCAAACAGAAACATAGTATTTTATCTGTTTCATCTTTTCATTATGTTTCCTGTTACTATATGACTATAATGGTTTTTTATATAGTTAATAGACAAACAATTGATTATACTTAGCAAAGTGTTTTTGGTCAATTTGTTAAATATCAAATTCTACCGTTATTTTCATATGAATTCGATTTTAGAAATTTATGATGCCCTATATTATATTGTTTGAGGTTTTATGTTATAGATCGGAATTTATTGGTTTAACTGTTGACAAAAAAACTATTTAGCAATAAGAAGTAGGTCCAGATCGTTTGTTTCGGTTTCTAAGACTCATAGGTTACAGATTCGATTTGCATTGATAGACGAAATTACATTAGATTCTCCGCCACCTAAAGAATACAATAAAAAAGTGAAAGAAGGTTAGATTTTTAGTGTTAGAGATTCCAGTCTTCTATAAAAAAATAATACAAAATCATTAATCTACTAGAAATCGGAACTAATCTCTCCAGATTAATAAAAAAAGTTATTTTCACTTAAAAGATTTAGCCACCAAAATTCTTGTGGAAATATTTCAACGGTGCTATTTCTTAGAGCCTCCTCTGCTCTTAATTTTTTTTACGGAAAATAAGAGGTAAAATGCTCAACGATTGAAAATCAGAAACACAAGAAAAAAAAAATTCTAAGTAGTTTTTTTCTATCCTCTATTCTATTTTTCGATTCAATCTATTTTGCTCTCTTGATCACTGAATCTCCTTTTGATAAGATTACCGATCAGTTTGTTTTAACAGAAAGAAATGTCTACTTTTTTAATGGATTTATCCTTTGTCGATTTATCCAATATAATAAGGTCCATATTTTTGAAACAATTCCAACACCATGGTGGTTTGCTAATATCTTTGGTCTCGTTCTTTTAGTATCTTATAAAGATAAAAAAAAATTACAAGAGAAATGAAAATTCTATTTTCCAAAAAAAAATTTAAAAAAATAATTCTGCAGTAAACTTCACGTGAGGATAATTGAGTGAATCTCAATATACAGATCCATAAATCACCAACTTATAGTGATTAATTTTATCAAAAAAGTGATTATCGAACTAACCAAACATTCATTAAATAATTATTTATTTATATATTATTTATCAACATTTATGACTATATTTGTATACAAAAGTCGATTTCGACGTATTACAGATAACATAATATACGTGTTTGGTATGGTAATGGATTCATTGACGTAAACTAACTCAACCTCAAAAGAATTATATGGCTCTCGTTTCTGCTCTACTTTTAGCTCATATCTTCTTTTCTCTATAAATACAGCCTCAATTATATAACTTCAAATCTCATCACAATAATTTCATACAAACTTAGTCATAAATCAAATCAAAATAATGGCTAAGTTCTCAACTTTATTTTTCTTCATTGTTCTTCTTCTTTGCTCTACGTTAACATACACATCAGCTCGTCTTACTCCAATCTCTGTTAATCTAGAAGACATATCTGTCAAGGTTTGAGTTCTTTCTCATTCTTATTCAGATCTTTCTAAAGGTTTTGAGTTTAGTTCAAACTCGTGCTTATGTTTTTTTTTGTGTTATGTACAGAATGTAGAAGAAGGTGAAGGAAATTGTGAAGGTGTTGGAGAAGAAGAATGTTTGTTAATACGAAGAACTTTAGTTGCTCATACTGATTACATCTACACCCAAAACCACACACCCTAAATTCTTGTTTTTAGTTTGAGATGGTTCAACTTCGGATAAAATATTATCTTTATCTCAAACTGAATATATCTGGAAATCGAAAATAGCCAGATGTAAATCTCTGAAAATGTTACACATAGTTGTGTTACGGAAGTTCGAACGTGGATATTGTATTTCCAAGTTTTTTTTGCTCGCCACTAAACCACAACTTTGATGTCTATACTCTTGTTTCTATACTTTCGTATTTAGTTTGTGTCTATGTCAGTTAATAGATATATATCAGTAATGAAAATTGTATCAATCTTCTTTGATTTCATTCATCCTTCTATCTATTACAATATAAGTATAGTTTGACCTTTTCAGACAGAGTTGAAGAACAAGTTGATTGTTCATTTGATTGACTTTGGGGCTTTTAGAATATTTTTACGTGGTATACTAATACTAAATAGGGTCAAAGCAGATAAATTAATATCAAAAGTTCAAAATTTATTAAAGATGAATCACTAGTCATCTTTCTCATATTACGAATAAAAAAGCTGTTATGATTCCGACTATTTTTTATCAATATTGAGGCAAAGTTGATCCATCAATTAGTCAAGTTCATACATAATGTTTGCGACAGATCTCAAAACATATAAATACGCTTACATTTAATGGATTTACTATCTGGCACTAGACTAAATATCACTTGTTGTTCAACTATCTAAAAATCGAAAAACAACCAAAACTAAATCTCATCTTATATTTGATAGTCTTAAATGGAAGAAGCTGACTTTGTTGTTACCATTAAATCTTTTAAGTTTTAATAGCACCATACCTCACACAACACAAGCATTAAAGAATGACACCCCTGCATTTGTAAATGTATATAGAGACATCTATACTTTTTCAAATTATGTGTGGATGTTAAAATTGTACAATTAAATACTCCATGTTAATGAATATTTGATGTGGTTTTTAATACCATACAAACTAGATTTGATTTAAAAAATAAATATTAAATTTTTTTTTCTAAATTGTTTGTGTTATTGTCATTGTTTAATTATTTTTTGACAATAATTATATTGAATATAAATAAGGAAAATTTTGGATAAGTGAATTTGGTCAAATAGTTAATATTTATTTTTTGTCAATAAATAGATCAATAAGATCCGACTTCTAGCCAAATGTTTATATTGGAACTGCATAGTATTTGAATCTTGGAGGCAAACGAACTATATCATTTGCTTATTGGCAATTACTATTTATCTTTGCAGTGTTTTTCTTTCGAAATCAAATTTCATGTGTAATTGTTTTGTAGATTATTAAATTATAGATTGAAAAAATGAAGAAATAATCAAGTAGTGGTCTAGTGGTTTTCATTTGAGGATGAAGTTGTTATGTTGGTTTAGGTCAAAACTCAGTTTTTCTTTAATGTGAAATTGTTTATCATTTTCATTTGACCACTAGATTTCTAAACATGAATCGTATCCGGTCTTTCAGAAATTGGTTTAGACTCCGGCCCAAAGACTGAGAATATAAGAATACACTCATTAATTTTCTCCGGACCTTAACTTAAACGAAAGTATTTCAAACAGGGTTCTAAACTCAACGATGACAACTAAACACGATGATTCCGCTTATGTAAACAAGGTGCTCTACCTAACTAGCTATAGCCTTTGTGTTTTTGATTCATATTTTTCTTATCATGTAGATAATTTCTTAGAAATCACAAAATTATGGGACTCCTCTTTGGTTTAAATAAGAAAAAAAAAAGAAAAAAAAAATAGAGAAACGAAAATTAGGAACTTATTGACGGCCCACATATTGACAGGGTCGGTGACAACTACTTATAAGTCCCTTCGGTTTTTTTTTCCCTCGTGGATACGTAAGACGTTGACAAAAAAAATATCACAGAAATAGTTTTTTATGGGTCTTACATATTTAATTCTCGTAATAATGGGCCTGGCCCATTTATTTGTTTGCTACTTCACTTCATAAACTGAAATCTGAAACCTAACTTTTCAGCTGTGAAATTCGACCGGAAGATAATAAATCGAGCAACGACAATCGGAGAAGGTTTTAGTGATCGAAAATCGAACACAATGTTTCGGAGAAACAGATTCTTGTCTCTTCCCATGGTGATCGGAGCTGTTGTGTAAGTAGACTTTTTATCTTTATTCATCGTCTCCGCGAAGAAATCCAATTCTCGAATGCTTTGATTCTTAGTTTAGATTTTAGTTTCTGATCGATTTTATCTTATGAAGATGATATGAAGAATCGAAAATTGTTGGTGGCTTAGTTTTCAGCTTTGAATTGATAATTGATTCAAATCGATGTAGAATGTGAGATTATGTTTGAGGATAATGGATTTTTAGCTCAGAGTGTTTGTAAAATTGTGGACTTCCAACTCAAAACCAATTAGTAATAAGTGGAAAGATCCAAATCCTATATATACTAGAGTCAATTCTTCATCCTTAGCGATGTGATACATTCTCATACTCCCTCAAGACAATGGCATGTCTAGCCATTAGTATCGACAATTCAATTTGGGATCAGATTAATCGGGCTTTTTTTGTTGAACCGGATCGGTTCGGGTGGGGTATGTGTACTCTAGCTCTGATACCATGTCAAATTGTGGAGTTCCAACTCAAAACCAATTAATAATGAATGGAAAGATCCAAATCATATATATACTAGAGTCAATTCTCCATCCTTAGCAATATGAGACATTCTCAATCGATCTCGTGAAATTTGTAGAACTGAGAGCAAATGATTGTTTAATAAAGCAGTTAAGGATTGTGAAGCAATCTGATGAAGAGGTTATGTAAATTGCAGGATTGGTGTGGTTTCAGGGAAAGCTATATTTGGACCTCCAATGGATGAATATTGGAAGAAGAAGCTCGAAGAAGAACAACAATCTGCTGCTAAGGAAGCCATTGAAGAAACCTCAAATTCATCATGAAGTATTGTTGTTATTTTTTTATAGGCAGAAAATATAAACAACAACAAAGTGTAACAATGTATAAGTGCCTCCGAATTTTCACAGTTTTGCAAATTATGGAGTAAAATTAGGTGTGGTTTGGTTGGATTTGTTCGGATTGGGTAATTTTAGATTCGGTTCAGTTCAATATTTTGGGTTAGTGTTGGGTTCAGTACTTAAAAATGCTTTGTTTCGATTTGGATTCGGGTTTTTGGGTTTAGGCGTATAAAACTTATTTGGGTAATTTTAGTTTCGGTTCAGTTCAATATTTTGGGTTAGTGTTGGGTTCAGTACTTAAGAATGCTTTGTTTCGATTTGGATTCGGGTTTTTGGGTTTAGGCGTATAAAACTTATTTGGGTAATTTTAGATTCGGTTCAGTTCAATATTTTGGGTTAGTGTTGGGTTCAGTACTTAAGAATGCTTTGTTTCGATTTGGATTCGGGTTTTTGGGTTTAGGCGTATAAAACTTATTTGGGTAATTTTAGATTCGGTTCAGTTCAATATTTTGGGTTAGTGTTGGGTTCAGTACTTAAAAATGCTTTGTTTCGATTTGGATTCGGGTTTTTGGGTTTAGGCGTATAAAACTTATTTGGGTAATTTTAGTTTCGGTTCAGTTCAATATTTTGGGTTAGTGTTGGGTTCAGTACTTAAAAATGCTTTGTTTCGATTTGGATTCGGGTTTTTGGGTTTAGGCGTATAAAACTTATTTGGGTAATTTTAGATTCGGTTCAGTTCAATATTTTGGGTTAGTGTTGGGTTCAGTACTTAAAAATGCTTTGTTTCGATTTGGATTCGGGTTTTTGGGTTTAGGTGTATAAAACTTATTTGGGTAATTTTAGATTCGGTTCAGTTCAATATTTTGGGTTAGTGTTGGGTTCAGTACTTAAGAATGCTTTGTTTCGATTTGGATTCGGGTTTTTGGGTTTAGGCGTATAAAACTTATTTGGGTAATTTTAGATTCGGTTCAGTTCAATATTTTGGGTTAGTGTTGGGTTCAGTACTTAAAAATGCTTTGTTTCGATTTGGATTCGGGTTTGATCTGGCTATTTTTATTTAAATATTTAAAAAAATTTGTTTTTTTGAGAAAACATAAACAACAAAGTGTAACAATGTATAAGTGCCTTCGAATTTTCATATTTTTGCAAATTATGGAGTAAAATTAGGTGTGGTTTGGTTGGATTTGTTCGGATTTCGTTTTAGGCATATAAAATTTATTTGGGTATTTTTTAGATTCGGATCAGTTTAATATTTTGGGTTAGTATCGGGTTCAGTACTTAAAAATGTTTGGTTTCGGTTTGGGTTCGGGTTAGATTTGTTTTTTTTTTTTGTCAACAACCAGATCAACAAGGTTCGATCCATAGTTTATTCTATACTCTAAAATACCTTTTTGTTCTACTAGTGTAGTGAATAAAAATCGGTATCCGGTGTCCTGAGTCATTAGCTAGATCATTCTAACCACTAGACTCAAAGTAACTTGGAGGCTATTTTTTAAAAAATATTTTTTAAAAATTGAATTTTTTGGAAATTTTATAATTCTAATTTTAAAAGTTAATATTTTAGTTTTTTCTTTCATTGATTCAAATTGTTAATATATTTAAATTTATAATTATAAGTTTAGATATTTATGTTATTAAAAATTTATATAAATAATTTTAAAAATGTCCATTCGGGGACATCCCATAAAATAAATAATTTAACAAATATAGAATATATTGCAGGTATCTATTTGGTTAGTTTTTATTCGATCTGATTCGGATACCGAATTTTAATGATGTATAATTATATGGTATTTTATCGGGTTTAGTTTATGGTATTTTGTTCGGCTTTAGTTTAGTTTAGTTTAGTTGTTTTTATATAGTATCGTATTGAATTTCGATTTTGTGTAGTATGCCTAAACCTAAATGAAAAATTGTTTAAATTTGTCACTCATTTCGAGAAAGTAAATTATTCCCTCCGTTTCATAATAAGTGTCATTCTAGCATTTTTCACACAAATTAAAGAAACATATTAAACCTCTATTATACCCTTAACATTTAATTGACTATTGACATTTTCTTTTTTCTTATTGGTTAGTAATAAGGTTAAAGTAAACTATTTATGCTAAAAGTTACCTCGTAAATTTAAAATGACACTTATTTTGAAACGAAAAAACAATCCTAAAATGACATTTATTATGAAACGGAAGGAGTATAAATTTTAACAAATTAGAGGAAAATTCAAGTGGAATTAAAATGTGACACATTTACAACTTTATTCATGCGATTTCGCAATAGACGAGCCGTTTCAAATCTCATAGTCCACCCATGTTGCCACGTGGCTTTAAAACGTTACACGTGTAATATCTTATGTTGCCCAACGTTCAATTTTATTTTATTTTTAGCACTATATTTTACTTTTCCTTATCAGTTATTAACATAAAACAATTACAGGTATTATCTCCTGTTCAAAATTATTTTTTCTTAAATTTCGACGATATTTTTTGTTTTGACCATAAATATCTCATAACATTTAAAACAATTAACTTTACAAAATCATGACAGATATTTTTTTTCAAAAAAGGTAAATATATTTATATTATGAAAAGATATATTATACATAAATATATATATATATGATAGATAGATACAATTTCGCCTCTGTTTCGGCTTCTCTTATTCTCCTCCACCAAACAAAACTATTTCTCCTCTTTCTTAACCAAAAAAAAATTATATATATTAATTCAATATTTTTTCTTTCAGAGATTCTTAATCTTCCATTAGTCTTAATTGAGTCAGAATCTTAACTCAGGTAATATATTTATCTCTCCTTTCGTTTTCATATTCTTCTTCGTCTTCAATTCAAAATTCATTGCTCTGTTTAGATTTGAAGCTTTTCTTTTTGGTTAATCGGTATGAAATCGAAGTTATTTTCCCCAATGCGAGTTGATTTTACGAGAGACTTTTTATATATTAACATAACAAAATTACTAGGGTTCTTGAGTAATTTGTCTCTGATTTTGATTTTTGGAAAAGAAAAAAATTAAGATAAAAAAGAATGGTTTAGATTCGAGTCTGAACCGGAGAAATCGGCGGCTTCGTAATTATCATGTAATCATTAAACGTTTTAATTGTTGTTATATTAATTAAACCTCGTTTACTTCGCGGAATTAGGTTTGGATTCTGGGAGTTAATTAAGTAATTAAGATGATGGAAATTCCTTATCAACCTCGAATTGATTCCGAGATCGAATCATTAGTCGAGAGAATCAATCCTCCCAGGTAATTTTTACTGATTGGATCACAATTGTCCAGTCTATTAGCCAAGTTTATGTATAATGCAGACGAATCTGAAATATATAAGTGTGCCTGTAGTAATTTTAAGATGACACTAGACTAAGGGCTACTTGCAATTCTTATTGTATTATTTTTTTTTTGTCAACATTACTTCTTCTTTTTAGTACTAATAGTATTGACAAAGAACCAATCTATAGCCATTAGTGTATTAATTTTGTTTTAATTTTTGTTATTCTTAATTTTAACTAAATTGTTGGTTTTAATTTGGTTGCGTTAATTAGGGTTTGTGTAGACAACGACTCGGACCCAGAGTGTACACTGGTTAAGGTACAGCTCTTGATAATTTGCTTATTGTAAGGTCTTAATTAATTAATTAAGCTTAATTAATTATGTTCTTAAGTAACTATTTTCTTAATTAATTTATAGGTAGATAGTGCAAATAAGTATGGAATATTACTGGACATGGTTCAAGTTTTAGCTGATCTTGATCTCGTTATCTCCAAATCTTACATATCATCTGATGGTGAATGGTTTATGGATGGTAAGTCGTCATCATCATCATCATCGTTCACATGTCATGATGGTGGGTCATATTGCATCTGAATTTTTCTTTTTTGTGTTAGTGTTTCACGTGACGGATCAACTTGGGAATAAGCTCACCGACCGAAGTCTTATTCGTTACATCCAACAGGTCAAATACTAACTCACTTTTTCATTATTACTTCATCGTTTTTTATAAACTATAACCAAACCAAAAATGAATTTTCGGTTCAGTTTCGATTTCCGCAAAATAACCAAAAGGTTATAGAATTTTAGTAATTTTATACGAAAATAAGTATTCAGTTCAGTTTCGATTTCTATTAAGTAACCAAACGGTTATAGAATTTTAGTAATTTTGGACCAAAATAAGTATTCGGTTCAGTTTCAATTCACAATAAGTAACAAAATGGTTATATAGTTTTAGTAATTTTGGTTTTTGGTTTGGTTCGGTTAAAATCTAATCACTGAAAATAAATATGTAAGAACTGAATTAAACATGTAGTAATTAATAAATAAATTTTAGTTACAAGTAAATGAATATATGCTGATTATTTTGGATTTAATTTGGTTTATATTTTAAAGTACTTATTTGGAACTGAATAGAAGAGATCTGAACTAAACCGAATTTTACTCGATATTTTTGTGGTTACAATATTTCAAAAATCGAACTATCGAAAATCAGAAGAATCGAAACCGAACTGAATATTCGTGGATTTAATTTCTTATTGTTTTTATTTATAATTCAGGCAATATGTTCTAGTAGAACGGGAGGTATAACAAAGGAGATGCAGAGTCATCTAAAACGAGAGGTGCTACAACGCCACGTGTCAACGGAACATACAGCATTTGAGATAACCGGAATCGACAGACCCGGTTTATTATCAGAAGTCTCCGCCGTACTTTCAGACATTGGATGTCACGTGACAGCCGCTGTTGCATGGACCCACCACGAGACAGCAGCGATGGTGATTTATATTACAGATGGGTTTAACGGTGGGCCCATTAGCGGCCCAATAAGAAAAGCCCAAGTAAAAGACCATTTAGATACAGTCATGGAAGCCCATAAAAGAGTAGGTGAAGAGTCTCACGTTGTTGTTAGAGTCGTTGAAGCTAAAGGAGCTCCAGTTGGTTGGGCTCACACTGAACGTCGACTTCATGAGCTAATGTATGCAGAAGGAGACTACGAAAGTTGCTTCGATTGCGATTGTTTTAGCGGTTGCGATTGCGATGCGTTATGGAGAGGAAAATGTGAGAAGATACATGTAGCGGTTGAATCGTGTAATGGTTATTCAATGGTGAATGTTAAGTGTAGAGATAGACCAAAGCTACTTTTCGACACGGTTTGTGCTTTGAAAGAGTTACAGTTTGTGGTTTTTCATGCGGTAGCTGGAGCTAAAGGATCAATGGCGGAGCAAGAGTATTTCATAAGGAAGAAGAATGGTGGGACGTTAGAAACAGAAGGACAAAGAGAGAGATTACGACATTGTTTGGTTGCTGCGATTGCGAGACGCGCGACTCGTGGTTTAAGACTTGAGATTCGGACAAAGAATGAGATGGGTTTGTTGTCTGATGTGACTAGAGTTGTGAGGGAAAATGGTTTGTCGATAACGAGAGCTGAAATGAGTACTCAAGGTATGATTGCGGTTGGATCGTTTTATGTTGAGGATGTGAATGGTGGTGAGACTGATGAAAATGCGGTTAAGGCGATTGTGAGAGAATTGGGTGGAGCTGTTGTTTCGGCGGTTAAAGCGGTTGAGATGGTATCGTCGAGATATGGACAAGAGAAAGCTAAGTTGTCTATTGGGAGATTGTTTTGGTCGAAGTTAGAGAGATTATCGACATCGATAAGATCTTTGTGAAGTGTTGTTTCATTAGTTGATTTATCGTTATTTATCGTTGTATATACTAGGAATATTTGCATATTCAATGAATTGGTGATTTATTCAAGCCGAAAACTTAGAGAAACCATATGAATTTGTAAAATCGGGTTGACTTAACTATAAACTTCGGATTCTGTTAGTTAAACTATTAATTTAATATTGATCTTAAACAAACACTAATGTTTGGTTTGACTTGGCCAATTCAATATTCTGAAAATCCCAAATTTTAAATTTTTTTAAATTCAAAAGCTAAACCGATTTTTTAAGGTTCGGTTCAGTTCTTATCTTCATTTTAATGAACTCTTGAGCTTGTTTTTTTTACGTTTTTTCAAGAAAGAGCTCAAATTTGAGTTTATTTAACACATATATTCATAAGTTTGAAACTCAAATTTGAATTTATTTTCGAAAGAAAAGAGAAAATCAAGCTTATGAGTTTTTTAAAATTAAGATAAAAACTAAATCGAACTTTCAAAAATCGATTTGGCTTTTAAATTTTGAAAAATATTAAAATTGAGATTTTAAGAATGTTCAATTAGCCGATTCAACTCAAACTTTAGTATTTGTTCAATGTCAACATTAAATTGTTAGTTTAATTGACTGAGTCTGGAATTCTTAACTAAATCTTCGTAGTTAAATCAACCTGATTTTGCAAGTTCACAGGTTTTCGGACGGTTCCTTTATTCAAGCCTATAATAGTAATTAACAAGTTAATACGAGGGTATAATGGGAAATCATAAATTTATTTGAAAAACTAGAGACTTGTTTACAAACCCTAATGGGGGATTTACAGCGACATATAAGAACATTCTGGATTTCAATTTTGAAGAAACAAAGAGAAACCTTAGTGTTGGATTTTTGAGCGGGAGTGGAAGAGAAGCTCTAATTTATATATTTAGCAGACGAATCTGGAGCTCTGAATCCGGATTGGAATATTGGATTCGAAGGTGATTAAGCAAGCATGGCGAAGTTGGATTTAGAGCAGTATTCATCGGAAAACGAAGAGATTAAGAAGGAGAAGAAGGAGAAGAAGAAGAGTAAGAAAAGAGTGAGAGACGAAGCGGAACAAGTAGAGCAAGTAATGGAGGAAGAGCTTGAACATCGAGAAGAGTCAATCGAGGAAGAACCAGAGAAGAAGAAGAAGAAAAAGAAAAAGGATGCGAAATTGAAGATTGAAGAACAGGAAAATGGTGAAGAAGATAAAGTGGAGGAAATTACTGGGAATGGTATAATGACTAATGAAACATTCGAGTCATTGGGATTATCTGATAACACTTTTAAATCTATCAAGGAGATGGGATTTCAACGCATGACACAGGTAATATAATAATTGGAATTGAAGAATTTGATGTTTTTTTCTTTGTAGAGCTAGGATTCAAACTTATAGTTTAAAATTATTTCTTGCAGATACAAGCTAAAGCAATTCCACCATTGATGATGGGAAAAGATGTACTTGGAGCTGCTAGGACTGGTTCTGGTAAAACCTTAGCTTTTCTTATACCAGCTATAGAGCTTCTATTCCATGTCCGGTTTAGTCCTCGCAATGGAACTGGTGTTATTGTTATTTGCCCAACAAGAGAGCTTGCTATTCAGGTCCATATTCTTCATTGATACTTAACTTTTATCAACTTTTGCCAGCATTGGTTTTGTGTATTGTGTATGTATTGGAATCAGTCAAAAGTGATACTCATTATACCTCATTACTCTTTCAGTCATATGGAGTTGCGAAAGAACTTCTGAAGTATCATTCACAGACTGTGGGAAAAGTTATTGGTGGTGAGAACAGAAAGAAAGAATCTGAAATTCTAGTGAAAGGTGTTAATTTATTAGTAGCAACCCCTGGAAGACTTCTAGATCACCTTGAAAACACAAACGGTTTTGTATTCAAGAACTTGAAGGTAAACACAAATGTGTTCTGTAGATCACCTGTTTTCAATTGTCGCTATCAATGGTATGGTCATGTTTTTGATTTACTGAAACTCATTATGTTGTTGAATCGCAGTTTCTTGTAATGGATGAGGCTGATAGGATACTAGAACAGAACTTCGAAGAAGACATGAAGAAGATCATTAACCTGCTGCCAAAGGTATTTTGTGGCTTGTATAGTGAAGTAACCGATACTGAAAGATTGTCGCAAGTTTAAAACTGATCAATAGAGAGGTAAAATAAAATATCCTTTTCTTTTTGCTGCAGACAAGGCAGACTTCACTGTTTTCCGCCACACAGTCTGCTAAGGTTTGTTTACCAATCATCATAATTACATCACCTATTTCTTTATAACTCTTGGTTTATTGAAATTGTTTGAATTCGTTTATACCATCAGGTTGAGGATCTTGCTCGGGTTTCACTTGCCTCACCTGTTTATATCGATGTGGACGAAGGACGAAAAGAGGTAGCAATTAACAGAATGGCTGTTATCTTTTCTCGCCTTCCACTTCATTACCGAGACAGGTCTTATTTATTTTGTGAAAACTGGAACTGTAGGTTACGAATGAAGGATTGGAGCAAGGTTATTGCATTGTGCCAAGTGCAAAGCGGTTGATATTCTTACTGACCTTCTTAAAGAGATTCCATGGGAAAAAGAAAATCATGGTGTTTTTCTCTACATGCAAATCGACAAAGTTCCATGCCGAACTCTTTCGATATATCAAAATAGATTGCCTTGAAATCCGTAGAGGAATAGACCAGAGCAAAAGAACTTCAACATTTTTCCAATTCATAAAGGCGGAAAAGGGTATTTTGTGTTGTACTAATGTCGCTGCCCGTGGTCTCGACATTCCTCATGTGGTATGCTTCCTTCACAATTTCAATGTTGAACACATCTGCCATCTGAATTGGTTTTGTCTTTATCTGAATCTCTGTGATTATTCTCTGCTTTGTTTAGGACTGGATTGTGCAGTATGATCCTCCGGATGACCCTACGGTATGTTGCTTTTAGTTTTCGTGCAAATGCATGTGAGAATCAGGGTTACCAGATTCACTGAATTTGTTGAATGTTTAGGAATATATTCATAGAGTTGGTAGAACAGCTCGTGGAGAAGGAGCAAAAGGGAAAGCTCTGCTTGTCCTAACACCAGATGAGTTGCAGTTTATTCAATATCTCAAGGTAATTGGTTTAATCCAGTAAACTGTGACCATTTATTCAAATCAAAGAAATTTTTAAGTGAAAAATAAGCATCTGTTTCCCAATTTTCAGGCGGCAAAAATTCCTGTTCAGCTACATGAATTTGAAGAAGGGAAACTGCTTAATGTGCACTCTTTTCTGGTAAAAACATCTCTGCTCTTTCTGAAACCTTTTACATTGAAGAGACAAAAGTTGAGAGATTTCAATTAAATGTTATTGCAGGAGAAGTTAATATCTGAAAACTATGCATTAAGCGAATCAGCAAAAGAAGCATACAAAACTTACATTTCAGGATATGATTCTCATTCTATGAAAGATGTCTTTAATGTTCATCGACTCGATCTCAAGGTAACTAAATTTGCAGCACATACAACATTACCAAATGTCGTAATACTGCAATCTCATCTACTGGTAATCTTTGTTTTTATGCAGGACGTTGCGGCTTCGTTTGGTTTCTCATCTCCTCCTAGAGTAGCTTTGAAGATAGATCGAGAAGGAGGGTACAAAAGCAAGAGAGAACCCATTAATAAGTATAACAGAGCTCGTGGTGGTAGAGCCAGTGGCAAAACCAAGTTCGAGAGGTACTAAAAAGACAAGGGGTTAAGCTTAATGATCCAGACAAGAGAAACCAATTTTGTCCTCCCGATACTTCGAAGTATTTATCCATTTTACTGGTTACTTTGCAAGTCAATTTTGTAACAGTTATAAAACGAAATTTGTCTTTTATGTACAAAAATTGCAGTTTCTATCAGGTAGGGTTGGATTTTTAGAAGACGTAGATTCAATATTATATATATGACAAATCGAAACACTCGAGGTTGTTTCACATTTTATCAACATCAACCCAATCTGGTGAATTTTTGTTTGAAGAATCAGAGACTTTCTTGTAACTCACCTTCACGTCTCCTTCGTCCTCGTCGTCTTCTTCTAAATCACTAAATGATACATCATCTTCGTCTTCATCAAGTGGATTACTAGTGTTTGCTCTTCCTTTAATGTCACTAACGGATTCTGAAGTCTCATCATCCTTTAACCAATCATCTGTGTCGTCTTCTTCGTCCTCAACTTGTACATTGATAAGTCTAGATGACGAAGCAGTTGATGTGTTTCTTTCTTCAATTACAGATTTGTCAACGACCTCTATCTCCTTACTCTCAATCGGGTGTTTGTCTGGTTCAATATTCGATGACTTGATTGGATTTACTGTTTCGACAGTTGCTGATTCTGGTGAAGAGTTATAAGGTACATCAAGAGGTTCCACAATGACAGCATTAGCTTCAGAACTCTCTGCTTCTACTGAAGCTTTGTTTGTTTTCTGTAGCTCGTGGGATAACACTGCTTTTGCTTCAAGTACCTTCATGTGTAAACGCAAAAATGAAGTTAACGACAGGAGCAATAGATCATCTAACTTTGCATCGCAAGAGACCAGACATAGCACCACTTGGAACTGCTTACAAATCTGGCAATCTCATGTTACTAATTCACCAATGAGGATCATCGTTTTGACACAGAAATTGATTGCCATAATACTTTCAACAAGAATACGAGTTGCATTAACCATAGACAATCATCTTTCTGTGGTGGAATTAATTGAGAATCTAAGTTACCTGAGGAGTGGACAGAAGCAAGGCTTGGTCCTTATTCAGTTTAGGAAGCACAAGAACAAAGTAGATCATCCAAAAGCAATCCTCACTCATATGTTCAGGGCAAAGCTCAATCCTTAACGAAGACAAGCTTGGTGCAAGTCTTTCCATAGCTAGAGCATGCTCGTGTTGAGCATCCGTCATTTCAAAATCTGGAAAATAGACTTGATATCAAATTCATATCAACTTGAAACAAAATTGAGCTCAGATTGAGTAAGATCAAGCTAATAATCCAATTTGATATTCACAGAGAATGATCAAGTGTGTAGATTAAACCCTAAACCAATTCAGAAACAAAATTCAGCTCAGAATGAGCAAAGATCAAACTACAAATGCAATTTGATCTTCACAGAGAATGATCAAGTGTGTAGACTAAACCCTAAACCAATTCAGAAACAAAATCAAGCTCAGATTGAGCAAAGATCAAACTACAAATCCAATTTGATCTTCACAGAGAATGATCAAGTGTGTTGTACTAAGAGTTTCCATACCAAATATCAAAAACCAATTCACATAACCAGTAAGATCAAAATGAAAACATACCATCAAAGTTTTCTTCATCCTCAGGCAAAGGAAAATCCAACCAAATCTCAGGACGCATCACAAGATCCCCAACGAAAGCAACTAATTCCTCAGTAACTCCGATTTCCTCGTAATCCTTCAGATCCACTCCTTCCGAACTCAATTGTAAGAAATTCGAAGCGATCTTAGTAAACTCAGATACAGGTAAGTTACCAGAGAGTTTAGAAATCCCAGTCCTGAATCTCCCTCCAATCTCCGCGAAATCGTTCCTGATCCCAGCAATCAGATCCTCATCCACATTATCAGAACTCTGATTTCTCTCCTGAAGATCCGGAGATGAAGAAGGTTGCGAGAGGAACGAAGCTACACCCCAAAATTGGCTTCTCAAGGTCTTAGTAAGTTCAGTAATGTCTTCCTTAACACCTCGAGGAGACTGTGAATCCGATACAGACGGTGACTCTAGATTCGAACTGGAATCTTCACCAACTCGTTGCTTATCATCATCTTCATCTTCCTCGTCGAGCTTGAGTGTGTTCGCAATGGATCTAGCTAACCAAGCCATATCTGAATCTCTTCACACACAAGTAACGATCGTGATCCTTTCTTTACAGCTCAAGCAAAGCAACTTGGGAAGATACTGAATAATTGTAACGACGTCGTTTAAAATGACCGCCAAATTTTACTAGGCCTATAAAAAGCCCATTTAGTTTATCTAAGGCCCATATTAACTTATTGAAGGCCTTTTTTGTTTTTTTTGTACTTCTCTAATATGACGAGCGAGAAAATCAGTTTGATGATTTAAAGATCTAGAAATAACAGTAAGATAGATATAAGATAACAAAGAACTTAAAAGAATTTCTCTTGAAATGGTAGAAAAGCTAGTCATTCCTCCGGTTGGTTGAAAATCTTCAAAACTGTTTAACTGTCCGTTGAGAACTCCATTTTCATCATCTGAAGCGCCAAAAAATGGTTCAATTGTCTAAAGGTAATATTTCGATATCAAAAATAAGGGCCGAAAGACTTCTGTGAACTCCCTAAGCTCCCATGCAAACACCCTCTACTAAATTTGGAAAAATAGATCCAATCCAATTTAGATTTGAGATCCATACTTTTCCAAAAATCGTCCATATAGCATCTAAAAACTTTTTTTTCACAGGCTTTTTTTTTGTTTTGTTTTTATGTATAATTGAAACACAATCTATTTTTCACCAAGAGTGGTGGTAACTGTTGAGATTGAAATTTCAGACAAGAGCTTTCACATCAATTACATCACACGCGTTAATGCAATGTTCATAGTGATATGTGTACAATTCTCATATACAATTTACATAAAAACCCAAACAGAAGACAAAGCAAACATGTCTTACTCGACAAACAAATAGTTAACAACACAACCATTCACTAGTACCATCATTTCTTTTCCATTGTCCAATTCACACACTGAATGTCAAAGAACTCAATTCACACAACTTTAATCATATATGTGAATGTATCTCTCCTACTTTTCCTACCCAAATTCGAATCGAGTTTGTCCCACGTACTATTGTTATTGAATCGTGTTTGTTTCTGATGATATTGTTAAGAGTTTTTGTTAGGATGTAATTGTCTCACATCGGAAGTTAAGACCATTCTAATCTAATATATATAGTTAGAGGTCAATCTACTCCTTGCAAATTGGTTTTGAGTTGAAAGCCCATAATTTATCATGGTATCAGAGCCCAAAATTCTGGCCCATTAGACACACTATTAAAAGTCTGTTGTGGGTTTAGCCCAACATGCATGTATCATGCTGATGCGTATGTTATGATCAGTTTTAAAGATTAATGTCTGCATTTATATCGAACTTTATTGATCTGATTGTTAAATAAACAATATTTTCTCTTATTATGACTGAGAAAAAGCTAATAAATTGTAAGAGGCACAAAAAAAATATTCATTTCTTTAATGTCATTTTCTAATTAATAACATTTAGAGATCGAGACTGTCTTCTGGGCAATGGAGTATCTCTTAGAGTTTCACATTTTGGAAATAGAAGTTTCAACGGATTGCAAAACAGTTTGAAAATTATCATTGTGTCATCTAATCATTAATATAATTGTCGTTGACAAAAAAAATTAATAACATTGAACCAAAATCACAACAAAACTTTTTTGTACAATTATGCTTCTTCTTAGCGTTTTATTCCATTCACGTTGCAAGAATTTACCAACCAATCTTCATTGCTCCATTGATACTCTTTAGCTTCTCCTTAGCATTGTGTGAATTTTGACTTGATGGTGAAAACTTTATTACTCTATTAATGAATTGTTCTTGTGAGTTTACATTTGGAGATAAACATTGTATCTGAATAATGTAGACTACATAGCTTCAATAACTCAGCTGAACGTTGCTTCAAAGCTGGATCACAACCACTTTGAATCACAAGCAAAAGCTTTGCAGCTAAACCAACTTCAACAGCAAGTGATGAACATTCCTCAGAAGCTAATTTGCATACTGACCAAAGTATCGAAATCGCGTAGTTTGTGCATTTCTCTGATACTTTCATCAGTAACCTCACAGTATTAGGAATTGTGTTAATTGAATCTTTCAAAGCCATTCTTCCTTCTCGTTCGAGACACAATGAATCCAACACGAATAGAGCTGATTCTAGACCTTCTGGATCTAACAATGGCAATACATCAACCAATTGAGAAACTCCTCCAATCCTAATCAACAAGTTTCTAACTTGTTTATGAATTGAAACAGATTTGAGCAATGTTAAAGCAGGCAATACTCCATTTCTTTGTCTTCTATCTTTAACCAATCTCATTAATCCAATAAGCAAACCATGACTAGAAACAAGCTCTGCTCTAAAACATTTCTCCTCTACCAACTTCCCAATCAATCTAACACAATTGATTTTAGTTTCAACAGAACCATCATTCAACATATCAACCATCAATGAAACTCTAGCAGGTTGCATCAATCCAGCTTTAGAATCAGAATTAAGCTCAAGATTAACTAGAATCCCAATAGCTTCAGATCCAACAGCATGAGAAGTAAAAGGACTTAAAAGAGAAGAGATTAACAAAACTCCACCTTCATCAACAACAGTCTTCCTAGCAATACCATGAGCCATAACAACTTGTCTAAGCTCACTCAAAGCATGAACTTTAGCTTTTCCTTTAGCCTTCCTCAATGTACCCAAAATCTCAATAGCTCTTCCTTGTACATCTTCAGATCGTTTCTTCATCAAAACATACTTTTGCGAAAACCAACTGTAGATCAATTCATGAAGTGTCTTGTTAGGAGTAACAAAATCATCCCAAAGCTCTTGCATAGTTGTTGGACAAGTACAATGTCCTAACTTAAACCATTTGAGAATATTAGACCTCTCATAAGTTTGACCAGTACACAAAGTCACTGGATCTTGCATTGGCTCTAAAGAGATTGGACAAATGAAAACAGAAGGTATTTCTATTAACTCCAACTCAGAAATCATCTTCTTCAAATCCAATTTCTTCTCATCAGCAACAACCACCACAATTTTTCCATCTCCACCATTACAACCACTAAGAACACCATCTTTAACAGCTGTATCTAGATCTAAGATAAACCCACCAACCCCACCGTTCTTTGAAGGCTGAAACATTGGCATTTTCCACAAATTTACGCCACAAAAGTTGTTGAAAAAACAAACTCTTTCTTCTTCCTTTAGCTTTTAAAACAGGTCAAAGAAAAATTCAATAATTCAGCTGTATCATAAATGCTTCCCCACCAGCTAACAAAAAATCTTGATTGTTCCACGAGTTTAAGTGAAAGAGATAAAACAAAGTAGCTCAAGTGAAGAACAGATCCAAAGTGAGCTCTAAGACAAAATAGAAAGAATGAAATTCACCAATTTGTGTGATTAATGGAAGCTGAAGATAAGAAGAAAAGGAGAAAGAAGAAAGAAGAATAGTTATGGTGTTTGAGTGAGAAGGAAATTACTAAAGCAAAGAGACAAATAAAAC
>OVBA01000866.1:0-53795 GCA_900406435.1 Lepidium aucheri
TATTATTTTAATTAGAATTTAAATTAAGAAGTATTGAGTACATAATTTTATGTACAATTATGGTTTTAAATTTAGTGGTATAAAATTTATTATGTTTTTAATCAAATTAAGAGGTTTTAAAAGGTGGATTGATGATGTGGATGATGATATGGCATTATGAGAAGAGGGAAATATTCTACTATATATATATATATATATATTAGAGTAAATCTTTTCCAATTCACCTCTAATTTTGATTTTAAAATGGAGGAATGCTATTTTTTCCTGTATTTTAGTTGTGAACTTTTTAGAGTATAAATAGAATATACCTAGAATATTCTTTTTTAGAGTAGAAATAGAATAATACATTGGAATGAAATACATCTCTAGTATATAGTCCTTTTATTTTAGAGTACAAATAGAGGAATACATTGGAGATGGTGATGAAGACGGAATCTCAGAGTCTCACTCGAATTTTCAGAGCAAGAAGAAAGAAAGTTTGCATTAAAGGAGAAGAAGAATTATGGAATTTAGAACATTTAGGGATTAATTTTTGTCATATGATGAAACAACTTTTTTTGGAATCATGTGCCACATCACCACGTTCTTAATCCACATTATCTTCCACATGTCAAAGAATTCACTGAATTAACTATTGACTAACTATGGTAACAGTCGTTGATGTTGTTGTAGGTCACTTACATGCAAGTGTATGAAAGGGAGACTGAGAAGTCCGAGAAAAAGCATTGCTGCAGAGCTTCATGAATTGGGTTTACAGGGAATCAGAAAGATGGTAAGGATCTTAGATTGTCAAGGATCTTCCTCCTTAGCTTTGAATCTATCTGTGACTGTTCTCCTTCGTTGAAGGTTCATGTTGAAAATTTGAAATTATGGCAATCTAGTTTGATTTTGGTCGGAGCTTTCGGTTCATGTTAAAATTGTCACATTCGGCAAATTTTGGTTAGTTTTTAGTGGTTTTCGCCTGGTATGATTGCTCAAAACACAGAAGACAACATCGTCGTCAAGCATTGTTGTGTATTTCTCTTTAATCAAACGACATAGTTTCATTAATCTGACACATGATATTTGATTATGCCGCATTATTTGACATGTGTTGCAATATGGCTCTAAATATATTAAATTAACGATTGACTAATTGTTACAAATTAATATTAAAAATCTAAAAATTTTACTAGTTCGAACAAAGTTACATCAGATCTTTAAATTCATGTAAGAAAAAGCCCAATAAAAAATTTTTGGTTTGAAATTGTCCAATTTTTTTAATCAGGCATATGTTTAAGAATATTCTAGTAATTCTTTCTCAAAGAAGTTTAGGATAATGTTTAATTTGACTTTTAAAAAACGAAAAAAAACTACAAATATTTTAAACTTTTTGGCATGTCGAGATATGTAAAATTATTATTTACGAAAACATTAAGTTATAAAAGAAAGAAAATGAAAAGAGGGAAAACAAATATGTAAAAGTGGAAAAATAGTGAATTACGAGGATGAATGAAAAATATGTTTAGTAGTCCAATATTGATTTGTCCATCCGATTTTGTGTAGGTCCTCCACTACCACTGATAGTCCATCTAGTTATTTTCTTATCCCTTAAAACGAGTGAAAGAAAACCTCAGATCTGTTTCGCAATCAAAGAGCTGTGTGTGCCATATAAAGCGTATCATCATCTTCCACTCTCACATTCTTGTTCTAACTCTTGCAACAAAGTTCACCACATTCTTGTTCTAACTCTTGCAACAAAGTTCACCATGGAAAAGCAAGAAGCTATAGTTCTGTATCCATCACCACCAATAGGTCACGTAGTGTCCATGGTTGAGCAAGGCAAACTTATTCTCTCCATAAACCCATCTTTATCCATCTATATCATCTTAGTTCCACCGTCTTATCAGCCAGAATCAACCACTACTTACATCTCTTCTGTTTCCCCTCCTTCTGTTCAATTATCTTTCATCGCATACCCGCCGTCACACCGAACTCCTCCTCCTCTAGCTCACACTGTCACCATGAATCACTCATTCTCGAAATCATCCGTTTTAGCAACCCAAATGTCCATCGAACCCTTTTCTCAATCTCTCAAAACTTTAACCTCCATGCAGTGATCATTGATTTTTTCTGCACCTCTGTTTTCGACGTTACTGCTGATTTCACATTCTTGGTCTACTACTTCTTCACCTCGGGAGCTGCTTCTCTCGCATCCTTTCTTCACCTCCCATCTATCGATGAAAAAACTGCTGGAAAAAACTTCAAAGACGTCCACACCTTCCTCAACATACCAGACGTTTCTCTGGTTAAAGGATGTGATATGCCTAAACCGTTGCTCGAACGTGATGATGAGATCAAATATGCTTTCATATTATGATAAGTTGTTGGTTCCCTTAGCTATAATGAAGACAGGAAAACGTTCAGCTAGAAGCAGAGGAGTTGCAGGTCCAAATGAAAGTGGCTGAAGCAGACTAAAGGAGTGAATCAGAGACTCTGAAGCATGAAGAGGCTCTGCTAAAAATAGAATAAAATGCTTGTCGTTTTTTATGTGTGATGTCGTTTTTAATATGTGGTGATGTTGTTTTTATTTGGTTGTGGTGTTGTTTCTGTTATGCTGAGTCACGGTTGTATTTAAGGGTGAACCCTAAACTTTAGGAAAGATTATCCAGAACAATTAATTACACTCATCTCTCTCGTAATTCTTCTTCTCTTCCTCTCTCTGCAGTCTTCTCCTTCTTATCTTCATTCTTCTTCTTCCTCATCTCATCTCTAACTTCTTCTATTTTGTGACAGATATAGCTGAGCTATCAGTGGTATCAGAGACATCGATCTATGGCAAACAAGGGACAACCAGAATCCAGCCAATCGGAGCTCTCTCCGGAAGAGGAGTCGCAGCTGGGGAAACTTCGACAAACAACATCGGATCTGTTGAAGGTGTTCCTTAGCTCGGAAGCAGACCACAGAGCACGCCGTGATGCTGAGGATGAAGAAAGGAGGCTCCTCTGCGAAACACTATGTATGCTGATGAAGAAGTTGGATCAGCCCTTGGACCCGGGGAAAAAGAATGTAGACAAAACTATGGCATCTTGTGCTCATATCGGAGTCAAAGACCCAGGAAAATCTTTGATGGATATTTCCACACCACCCGACAAAGATTTAGGTGACAGATTATTACCGTTGCCTCCGTTATCGTTATCTCGCCAACCAAATCATGGATCGTCGTTGTTCCGGAGGTATGAGGAACCTAAAGATAACTCTCATGTGACAGTTATTGAACTACCAGATAAGAAATGGGATTTGCCGATGTTCGAAGGTCAGGATCCGGATGATTGGGTGTTTCGAGTAGAGCGATGTTTTGAAGGAAATCGAACCAGGGAGGATGAGAAACTAAGTTTGATTTTTAGCTGTATGACTGGGGATGCTATTCCGTGGTTGAAGTTGATGCAGGACAAAAAATATTAGCACTTGGGAAGCCTTAAAATATCAGTTTCTCACGAGATATAAAGAATCCTTTGGTGGAGATCCGTTTGGCAAACTTCTGAACTTGAAGCAGACAAACACGGTGAAAGAATACTGAGTAGAGTTCGAGAAATTGTCTTCAGAATTGCCGGAATTGCCAAAATCTTCATTGGAAACTATGTTCATTAATGGTTTGAAGAGACAAATTTGGGTAAAACTATTGACAAATAGGCCAAGTGGATTGAATGAATTGTTCAAAATGGCAAATCTGCTCGAGGATTTGGATAATGAAGAGAAAGAGTATCAATGGTCACACTCAAGGAATCATGTCTACTCCAACCAGAATCACTACTCACACCCAAATAATATGCACACAAGTCGTAGTACAGCTATGATGCCATATAAGAAACCAGAATCGGGAGCTGTTAAAGGTGGTGTCAAAAGAACTCCATCAGATGGTCCACGAGTGGTTAGTAATCCTTGTAGAAACTGCGGGGAACGGTACTTTTCTGGCCATCGTTGACGCACACACCAACGTCTCAAAGCAATAGAATTGTCTCAAGAGGAAGAAACAAAGCTGTTGGCTGAGCAAGAATCCGACCTTATGGCTATAGAAGAAGCCCCAGCAGATGAGGAAATATTATTGTTGGCATTATCTGGTCTTTCTGATGAGAAGTGTATGCGAATGTTGGGATCCATAGCGAGCTGTATAGTGGCAGTGTTGATTGATTCAGGAGCAACATGTAACTTTATTTCCAGGTCTGGTGCTGAGAAAAAATGGCTTGGCAATAACAGCTACATAACCCTTTCGTGTATCTGTAGGGAACGGACATATCGTTTATGGCCACGGCATTTGCAAAAATGTGACAGTGACCATTCAGGGGATTGATAGTATTGAGGATTTCAGGTGGTTTGATTTGGGAACAACGGATGTGGTATTGGGATATTTGTGGCTGGCTAAGTTAGGAGAAATAAAGTTTAATTGGGGTCTGCACATGTTACGATTTAAGAGGGACGATCAATGGCTTTTACTCACAGGGAGCTCAGAGTTAGTTAAGAAACAGATCTCCCTTAAAGCGTTGGAAACATTGCTTGAGGAAGGAGATGAAGTATACCTCTTGGAATTATCACAATTGTTTGAGAAACCGCAGAATTTGGCCCAAGTTAATAAGAGTTCAGTCATTGAGAAATTGCTGACACGGTATAAGGATGTGTTCCAAATGCCTAAAGGATTACCTCCATCTAGGAATAGAGAACACTGCATTACATTAAGAGAAGGGTCTTCACCTGTTATTGCAAGACCATATTGAAGTTCATTTAAGCAGAAAGATGAGATCAAAAAGTTGGTCAAAGAAATGCTGGCTGCGGGGATCATAAAGCCAAGCATTAGTCCATTTTTGAGCCCGGTTTTACTAGTTAAAAAGAAAGACGGAGGCTGGCGGTTCTGTGTAGACTATAGGGCATTAAACAATGACACAATCCCGAACAGATATCCAATTCCACTTATAGAAGAGCTACTTGATGAACTAAGTGGGGCTACAATATTTTCAAAGATCGATCTCAAGTCAGGGTACCATCAGATTTGTGTCAAGGAATGTGATGTACACAAGACAGCCTTTATGACACACAAGGACATTACGAATTCATGGTAATGCCTTTCGGCCTTACTAATGCACCGACAACATTCCAAAGTATCATGAACGATATATTCTGACCATACTTAAGGAGATTTGTGCTTGTGTTCTTTGATGACATATTAGTGTACAATAAAAGCCTTGCAACACATAGTCAGCATCTCGAAACACTTCTGAAAACACTGCAGCAACATTCCTTCTATGCCAACCAGAAGAAATGTACTTTTGCACTCCGGAAAATGTCATATTTAGGACACATCATCTCAGGTCAAGGAGTGGCAGCTGATTCGGATAAGGTAGAAGCAATAGTGAAGTGGCCGACTCCTAAGAATGTGACTGAGTTAAGAGGGTTCTTGGGTTTAATGGGTTACTACCGAAGATTTGTTAATGACTATGGCAAGATAGCTCGTCCGATGACTGAATTATTGAAGAAGAACAGTTTCAGCTAGAATGCTAAAGCACAGATTTCCTTTGAGACTCTAAAACAAGCGGTCACAACCCTGCCAGTTCTGAAGCTACCCGAGTTTGATAAGCCTTTTGTCATTTAAACTGACGCATCCGGGACTGGTATTGGTGCTGTTTTATCGCAGAACAGAAGACCAATAGTGTATATTAGCCAAGGATTCTTCGACCGAGGCAAGTCAAAATTGGTATATGAGAAAGAGCTTCTTGCTATTGTGTTTGCGGTAAATAAATGGAAGCATTACATAGGCGGGAGACAGTTTGTGATCAGAATAGATCAACGGAGTTTCAAATACCTGATAGACCAGAAAAATTTGACCGGTAATCAACAAATATGGGCAGCTAAGCTACTGGGATTGAACTACTCGATTGAGTATAAACTTAATACTGAAAATAAGGTAGCTGATGCATTATCAAGGCATCCATTGTTGAAGCTGGAGCAGCTGCAACTCACAACTCCACTGTCTCTGAATGTGGACGAGTTGATACAACAACAAGAATCGGACACTGAATGAAAAGCAATAATGGAACAGCTGAAACACGAGCCTAAACCAGATTCTGATTATCAGATGCGTGGTCAGTTATTGATGCATAACGGGAAACTAGTGATACCACGTGGATCTCCCTTCAGAACAAAATTGTTAGACCAGTTTCACTCCAGTGTGATTGGTGGACATGAAGGATTACTTAAAACATACAAGAGAATGGGTAGAGAAGTGTACTGGCCAGGCATGAGAAAAGATATCGAACAATACATTAAGGACTACAGAATTTGTCAGAGCAATAAATATTCTACACTATCACCTGTAGGGTTGTTATGCCCGCTGCCAATCCCTCAGAAAATATGGTCTGATGTGAGCATGGATTTCATAAAAGGGTTGCCAAAGTCAAAAGGGTTTGATGTCATATTGGTTGTGGTAGACAGGCTGAGTAAGTATGACCACTTTATAGCGTCAAAACACCCTTTCACAGCAAGTTCTGTGGCAGCAGTATTTGTGCAGGAAGTGGTTCGGTTGCATGGGTTTCCCGAAACCATAATCTCAGACCAAGACAAGGTTTTTGTGAGTGAATTCTGGACTGAGCTTTTTCAGGTCAATGGAACTGAGTTGAGATTGAGTAGTGCCTACCACCCGCAGACCGATGGACAGACGGAAGTCCTTAATAGATGCTTGGAAATATACCTCCGTTGTTTTGTTAAAGGCAAGCCAACAAGCTGGGTACAATGGCTTCCTTGGGCTGAGTATTCTTACTACACCTCCTATCACTCAACTATCTGAACATCCCCTTTTTATGCAGTCTATGGTAGATAACCCCCAAGACTTTTAAATTACGGTGACATACCAACAGCAAACGTCATAGCGGATAAAATACTAAGGCAGAGGACAGCTCTAGTTCATGAATTGAGAGAAAATATGAAGGCCAGTCAGAAACAGATGGAGCTGTATGCAAATAAGAAAAGGCGTGAGGTGAATTTTGTTGTGGGGGATTCGGTTTATATTAAAGTACGGCCATACAGACAAGTCTCCCTTGCAAGGAGGATGAATGCAAAGTTAGCTCCAAAGTTTTTTGGTCCCTATGTGATAACTCAAAAGGTTGGCTACATGGCATACAGGTTGCAGCTACCACAAGACTGTGCTATACACCCGGTTTTCCATGTGTCACAACTACGAAGAGCTGTGCCTCCGGACCACACACCGCATGCAATACCTTAGACATTGTCAGCTAAACAGGTTTTGGAGATGGTACCAGAATCGATTGTCAATATTCGCAAAGGTAAGGATCCAAACAATCCGGAAATGTTGATTCATTGGAAGAATATGCCAAAGACTGAAGATAGTTGGGAAGATATGCAGTCTTTCAAGATCAGATTTCCCACCTTTTACCTTGAGGACAAGGTGAATTCAATTGGGGGAGGTATTAATAAGTAGTTGGTTCCCTTAGCTACAATGAAGATAGGAAAACGTTCAGCTAGAAGCAGAGGAGTTGCAGGTCCAAATGAAAGTGGTTGAAGCAGACTAAGGGAGTGAATCAGAGACTCTGAAGCATGAAGAGGTTCTGCTAAAAATGGAATAGAATGCTTGTCATTTTTTATGTGTGATGTCGTTTTTATTTGGTTGTGGTGTTGTTTCTGTTATGCTGAGTCACGATTGTATTTAAGGGTGAACCCTAAACTTTAGGAAGAATTATCCAGAACAATTAATTACACTCTTCTCTCTCGTAATTCTTCTTCTCTTCCTCTCTCTGCAGTCTTCTCCTTCTTATCTCCATTCTTCTTCTTCCTCATCTCATCTCTAACTTCTTCCATATTGTGACAGATATAGCTGAGCTATCATATTATTTGCTAAACAGCTCTCAAAGTCTTCACGGATCATCATTAACACGTTTGAAGCATTAGAGAACAAAGCTATCAAGACCATAACAAATGAACTCTGTTTCTGAGATATTTATCCAATTGGACCACTCATTATGAACGGAAGAACCAAATATAAGAATGGTAAAACGCAGTTTCTTGTCTCAATTGACTAGATTCACAGCCGGAACAGAGTGTGCTTTTCCTCTGTTTTGGAAGCTTAGGTCTGTTCTTAGGGGAACAGGTAAAGGAGATTGCTATTGGTTTAGAGAAAAGTGACTAGAGATTCTTGTGGGTAGTCCGTAATCCATCCTGAGTTACAAAACCAGGCAGAACCGGAATTGAAATCTCTCTTACCTGAAGGATTCCTAGACCAAACCGGAGACAGAGGAATGGTCGTCATATCATGGGCTCCAAAAATTCTAGTTCTGAATCATAAAGCAGTTGGCGGTTTTGTCACTCATTGCGGTTAGAATTTCATTCTTGAATCCATAAACTCAGGTAAATTAACGGTTTATATGCATTTCCACTTATTTGTTTGCATAGAATGATCCAGTCTATTCAATGATTAGGTGTATCAATGGTTGTGTGGCCTTTGTACAATGAACAGAGGTTTAAATGAATAATAATTGTGAATGAGATCAAGATTGCAATTCCCATAAATGAACAGAGACTGGTTTCGCGACCTCAACTGAGGTGGAAAAACGAGTCTATGAGATAATGCAAAACAGTCTAGTTAAAGAGAAAATAAATGCGATGAAGAAACCAGTCGAGTCATCATTGACCGAAACCAGTTCGTCTCATTCCTCCTTGACTGGTGTACTCCAATTGTGGAGCCCGAAGTAAATTTAGAGATTAAGTCTTAAATTCATGAATAAAAAGTTTCAAAGTAATGATCTTAGAAACTACTTGTGTCGAATAAAGTCTTGTGTTGTATCATCAAATTATCAAATAATGGTTGAAATTTAGTTTACCGCGTAAGGGAATGTTGGGTTCGTTGAAGTTTTAAGATGATAGACTTGTGGAATAATGTACAAAATAAGTTGAAGTGTGATTGGAAGATAAAAACTGATTAATACGTGGAGGTTGTTATAAATCAACGGCTAAGATTGGTTGCCTATAGAGGTAGGGAATCTTCTACTGTCCACCACATCTGCACATCTGTGACTTAATCATCCGAATATTTTAGAAGCTTCCGTAACTTGATATATTAAATACGCGTAGATTTATTTATAAAACATTCTAATTCTAATTTAGACGGAAATAAATATCTATCTCCTTCTCTGTCTCTTAGCAATGGCGGATCTGACCTTAGAACTCAACATTTACTCTGCAAAAGATCTTGAAAATGTCAATCTTATCACAAAAATGGACATATACGGCGTCGTGTGGATCAACGGCGATGATTCTGAGAAGAGTCACAAGGAGAAAACCCCCATCGATCGAACCGGAGGATATGAGCCTACTTGGAATCACTTGGTAAAATTTTCAGTCAATCAAAGGTTAGCCCGTGAAGGTCGTTTGACACTAGTGGTGAAATTGGTCTGCGAACGAATGCTCGGCGACAAAGATCTTGGAGAAGTCCAAGTTCCGGTTCTTGAGCTTCTTGGTTCTTCTTCTTCTCCGTCAATTGACGGTGACAGTAGCGGTAATGGGCAGGGGATGATGAGATTCGTGACGTATCAAGTGAGAACTCCAGGTGGGAGAGGTCAAGGTTCGTTGACTTTTTCGTACCGGTTTGATACGCCGTCGTTTAAACCGGATCTATCCATGGGATCATTAACCATTTACCCGAATCTTATAGATACAACGTCTAATTTTCCGTCATCGACAACTTATCTTCCGACTTCGTCCTCTACAACTTATCCTTTGTCGTCCACTACTTATCATCCATCGTCTGCAACTTATCCTCCACCTTCTGAATCTGGTTTGTATCCATCACTAGCATCAAATGGTTATCCACCGTCATCTCCGCCGCAGGGAAATTCTGCACCGCCGTCATCTCAGCCGCAAGGATATGCTGCACCGCCGTATCCATACCCGTACTATTACGATTCTCCTTACTCGGAGCATGCAAATGCCGTTTATCCTCCTCCGTTTCCCTCCGCCTCTAATATATATCCTCCGCCGTCTTACACTACTTCTCTGTCGCCGTATCATCTGTTTCCCCCGCCTTCGGGTAATTCGTACCATCAAACGCAACCGCCACAGTCAATTCACGGGTATGTGCTGCCGCCTCCGCAACATCATCATGGGTACAGTTAATTCGAGGACGCAAGCGCTGCAGAGTAAGAATAAAGCAGGGCTTGGAATGGGAGCTGGGCTTTTGGGTGGAGCGTTGGGTGGGTTTATTATCGGCGATTTGGTTTCCGACATTGGCTTTGACTTTTAAATTTTTTACTTTGTAATTAATTCAGAAATTCATTTTCTTGTTTTTGGCTTTCCAATTACTTTTCGTGTTGTCGATAATTTCAACTACTTGACATAGACTAATTAACTAAATAATATCTAACAATTTTGTTTACCACTTGTCATTATGTAAATTTAGTAGTATGAACTTTTGGATTAATATGAATAAAATGTAAGGGTCTTTGATGTTGTTACTTGAAACATCAGTTTGAGAAATTGACATGACCTAATGAAATATCTTTAAACAAAATTCATCTGGGCTTCAAATGGGTATTTCTAAGGGGCTTTTCTAAGTTTTAATATTAGGCTTATGTCTGGGTTTTTTGTTTGATTTTGTTTTGAGTTTTTTTTTGTCGATAAAAATAAAGAAAGCTTCCCAAGATAATATTTTATTAAAAATTAAGAAACTAATTCACACAAATAAATTTAGAAACTCTAACACCAATCCGATCATCTTCCAAAATTGGAAGAAGATGACTCGGTGGATAACTCAAAAAATGATTACCTAATGGTAAACTAGAGGCATGATTAGCCAATCCATCCGCAAGACAATTGTTCTCTTGTTGCACATGAGTAACTCGTATAATTCATTCTTTCAAATAAAAGCCATAACACAAACATAATAGAAAAGATAGGAGGTGAGAATCATTGATCCTTGAGTTAAGAAAACAAACCACAATTTCCGAGTTCACCTGAACCTCAACATGTGTAGCCTGACAATCCTAGACAATATATAGACTGTAATACACACCTCATAACTCCGTTAAAGGTGTTGAGCATATCCCAATGTTCACCAAGAACCCTCCACACCTATCACCTTTTTCGTCTCTTAACAATCCCCCTATTGTAGCCATACCCGAATTCTCTTTAGAAACCTTATCTATATTGAGCTTTAACCAGTCCAAAGAGGGACTCGACCAAGCATTAATTCTCTCATCTCGGACCGGTTTCACACCACCTTCCGTATGAGTATAATACAAGTTTCATGCTTCTTTGCTCTTCTCTTTAACGAACATTACTCTATCTTGACATTTCAATTGATTACTGAAAACATTGCAACAATGCTATCTCCAAATCTACCAAATAGTAGAGGAAAAGTAAGTGGACCACAATACATTCTCCAAAAGATCATGGCTGTCAAGATTGGAATTAAAAATTGCTTGCTCAAAAAACACGTGTCTTCATGACCTAGGTACTAACCGATTCTATATACCAGACATGGTGAGGCAATCCCTTAAGATGTGTAGTAATGATTTATCAGCATCCCTTACACAAATGTCTTCTAAATTTTTCCAAGTTAGTCATCACAGCTTGATGAGAAATCATCAATAAAAATGCTTGAATTTTCTCAGGAACTTGAACCTACCAGATTCTCTCATAAAAAGACTGCATATTCGGCCTTGGTAATGATACTCCCGTGAGAAGGGAGTACACATGCTTTACTAAAAACAAGCCATTCATAGATCATGTTTGAGCAATTCGATCGATAAAATATGTTACTTCATCAACAATTGATCGTAACTGAAGAATGATAGGCTTGGGAACATAAGAGCTTATAAAATCCATAAGCCAACCCACATTGGTTCTCCATAGATCACTCACCTTTTGGGTAAGAAGATGCTCCAGATTAGACGAAGACGCTACCAAAGCGAGGGGAACGTCTAATGACCGGCAATCAAACCAAAAGCGAGCATGCATTCCATCACCAATAACCCACTTAAGACCCTTGAAATGAACTTTGTTGAAACAAGACCAATACTTTCCCAAACTGTTGAACCAAAATGTGATCGATCCAACCAAGAGACATTGCGAAAATTATTAAGCTTATACTAATGGCCAAGCACCGATGCCCAAAGGCTCGATCGGTGATTAAGAATCTTCTAGCCAATATTCCCAACTAAGTATACGTTTATCTCCTGAGACCGTTTAATACCTAGCCCATCGTCAGATTTAGGTTTACACAAAGTATTCCATTAACCAAGAGTTGTTTCCTACGCTCAGGCTGGCTACCCCAAACAAATTGTCCTGAGATTCTATCCAAATTCTTTAAAATTGTTTTAGGGACACAAATAACACTCATTTGATAAACTAGGATCGAGGAAAGCACTACCTTCGTAAGGGTGATGCGACCAGTTGAGTTTAAAAGCCAACTTTTCCAGCCTGATAATCTCGTTGAGGTACGTTCTTGCAAGCCACTATAAGTTTCTTTATTAATACGTTTCTGCATACCGGCATGCCCATGTATTTACCAAGGTCTTAGTAACATTGATACCACTTCCTTTACTAATTTCCTTCTCCAATGCCTAACTTACATTCTTAGGTAAGTAAATTTTCAATTTTTCTAGGCTAGCCTTTTGTCTCGAAGTAGCACAAAATTGGTTCAAAATGTTACTAATAACCCAATTCTGCTTCATGGAAGCCTCAACAAACAAAATCAGATCATCAACAAAACAAATGTGTGAAAGTTTTGGACCACCACGCAAAAGATGAATAGGCTTCCAAGCCCCATCTGCGACAGCCACTTCATTGAGAAGACATAACCATTCTATACAAAGCACAAAGAGGTAAGGAGACAGAGGATCTCCTCGTCAGAGTCCCCTAGTTGGTGTAAACCCTTCTGTAATCTCTCCATTCCATAGCAAATTCGTTATAAGACCTGCAACACAGCTCATGATCCAGATCGCCCACTTCTCAGAGAAATTCGTATCCTTTAATGTATCATGAAGGTAATCCAAGTGAATTATGTCATAAGCCTTCTCAAGGTCTAGTTTAAGGAGCATCCGACCTGATTTTCCTTTCTTCTTCCTGATTGAATAGACCGCTTCTTGGACAACCACAATATTATCAAAACTCATACAACCCAGTAAAAAGCTTGCTTGAACGGGACCAATAAGCTCTGTCATAACCAGCTTGAGACTTAACACCGTAGCCTTTGTAATTATCTTGAACAACACATAACAAAGACTTATGGGGCAAAATTGCTTGGGATTATTTGGGTTAGGAACTTTTTAAATCAAGACGATGCATGTATCATTAAGAAGCTGAGAAAAGCTGAAAAATTCATCACAAACCGAATAACAAAATCACCAACGACCTTCCAACACTGTTGAAAAAAGATTGGCTGAAAACCATCAATACCAGGAGCTTTATATTGACCCATACTCTTGATAGAATTCTCAGTCTCCACAGACATAAACTTCTTATTGAGAGCATCATGGTCTACAGTAGAGACAATAAGAAAATGTCCTCTCGGCACTGACACAATAGAGGGATCCACATCATGCATAGAGTAAAGACGTTTATAATACTTCATGGCTAGCAACTCAAAATCTTTCGGATCCGAAACCCAATCCCTAGAATCATTCTTAAGTCTTTTAATCTTATTGTGGTGACGTCTAGTAATTGTAGAAGGGTGAAAGAACTTAGCGTTGTGATCCCTAAAAGCAACCCAATTTTCTCTCGACTTCTGATATTCCTCTTGCTCCCTAATAACATCCAAATCCTTGAGTAAAGCAGCTTCCTTGTCAAGTAAATCATTAAAAGGATTCAAAACTATAAGACTGTGGACCTCCGCAATCTCACCAAGAATCTTGTCCTTTCGAATATGAATATTACCAAAGACCTCATGATTCCAGTACTTTAAAGTAAATTTCATCTTCGTGAGCGCAGTCGATGTAGGAGCTGATTTATCCCATGAAGAATCAATCAAAGAATCAAATTCTTGGTGAGAAATTTAAGAGGCTGCAAACCTAAAAGGTCGGCGATTCTTGTTGGATACAGTAGGCACACATAATTGCACCCGTAAGGGTATGTGATCTAGTGATAAAAAAGTGAAGATGTGTTACTACAGCTTCGAGCCACTTCAGGCAAAATTGTGGACGACAAAGCACCCTGTCAGGTTGTTTGCAACAAAATTAGAGTCACTTCTTCCACATTTCCAAGTGTAACAGTTCCTGCTGAAACCCATATCAACAAGAGAGAGATCATTGATCAAGTTGACTAAAGCTAAAAAAACCAGGAGATAGGCGCCCTTTCCCTCCCGTTCTTTCCTTAGTACGCGCTATAGTATTAAAATCCCTTCCAATAATAAGTGGCTCATCGACTTGGTTAATGATCTCACGTAACTCTTCCCACATATTACTTTTTTTACTAACCATGGGAGCAACGTATACAGCAAACAAGTGGAAGATTACAACATTAAACGTAATACAAGCATGAATTAACTGATCCTGGGAATTCAAAATGTCAACAGTTCCCACTTCCGTGGCGTCCCGTCAGGCACTAATCCCTCGAGTCATCACCTTAAGTGGATCCTCCAACATCGCATACGTATTATCCTCGAACTCCAAAGTATCCACCGATTTGATTGCAGGCAAAGTAGCCTCCATGTGAGGCAAAATAAGCGAATCCTTGTGTTCGAAGGAACCCGCCAAATCAGTTGCCACATGTAAACTACTCACTGACCCATTCCCTATGTCACTCACACCAACGAGGTCCAGTCTCAAATATTTACCAGAAGACAAGCATTCAACTTCACCATTCACGGGCCCAAAAACCAAACCTCTAGTCGTAGTGGGGACAAAAATTTTGGATTTTGACTTGAAACTCACTGATTATTTAGTGCCACCAAAACGTTTCCCTTTAACTTTATCCTGGAGCCCTTGCCGAACTGAGTTAAAAGCACCTCTTAAACCAACAACCGCATTGCCAGAACCTTTCTCCAAATCCTTAGTAGGAGGATTCACACTCAGAGTTTCATTCTCCTTATTAGCAGAAGAACAATGACTCAAGGGATCAGTTCCCTCTTTTTCAGAATTGACAGTAAGCCTATCAAACTTATTCGATAGGAGAATATTCTCCTGAGATTTTGCAACATGAATCTCCCCTAGCACATTCCTAGAGTTTTTCTCCTAACTAATTTCGGTAGAAACACTCAACTTCACCGAAGCTATACCTCTCTCCCATGATGTCAAACAGCCGTGAAACCATCACTATCTACTGACAATGGTGTAGTACCCGATAGAGTAGTAATAATAGGCTACGGGGTTTCATTCTCCTTAAATCTTGTGGACAATTCTGCACCTAATGGTGAAAATCTCCACAGCGAGCACATATGTTTGGTAGACCCTCATACAAGACAAAATACCAATCCTTATTCACCAAAATTGAACCCTTCAATGGACGAGAAAGATCAAACTCAATACAAAATTCTCGCAAAGCAACCTCTTGTGAAATTGAGAGTATTCTCATATACCCGGACAGATTTGCCAAAACCACTAGAAATCTCCATCAGAAGTGCATCATGATAAAGGTTCATTGGGAGTTTGTCAATTTGAATCCATATTGGAGTGATTCGAATATTACTTCGAGAGAGATCTAAACTTGAGTCAAGAGACAACTCTCGAACATCCTCCATGGACCAACTGTCAATGTTGCTAGGTATTTATTCTTGACAACAAACTTAACCACAAAGATGTTTTGTGGTAAATCAATAATCTGCATTGAACCCACATGCTTCCAAATTTCATGGAGTTTCCTTGTCATAGCAGCTATGTTAACACTCCTACCCATAACCTTCACGTACATACAATTATCCCACAAAGCATTCATAGCTCTCATCACCTCATCATCAATCGACACCTTGGCTTCACAATATTTTCCTTACGGAAATTCAACCCTAGCCTTAAACTCCTGTGAGATACGTGACATTCGAATCAAGCAGCCAAAGTCGATGAAGGAATAAGTGAGCTCAATAAATCCCCAACATCAGATATGGTAACATCTTCACCACGCTTTTCCAAACTCGTTGTCTCTGTCACATTAGTTGCGGACGACATTGGATATGAGACGGATGGCCTATCCCGTTCACCCGCGTCAATCATGTTATCATATGCAACACATTTAACCAAGGCCATATCCTCTCCCATTAACATCAAATTCCCACTTCCTATAACTTCACCCGACCGCACATATTTCCCTGAACAAACCAAAGGCATCATTGCACTAGTCCGCCTCATGCCTATCTCAAACCCTAATCGTACATGTCGCATGTTTCATCTTCTCTTTCATCACCCCTAATCATACCCTTCTAGTTAACATAATCGTACGATTAGCTTTAACTAAAGAGGTTTCTTGATATCCAAGTTTATAATACTCCAAATCAAAATCTTATTATATAAAATTGGATTTCAAAATTACTCATTAACATGATTTTTTCACGTGTTAAATCTAACGATGTTAAATTTTACATAAATTTTATAGGGAAAAATGTCAACTTAACATTGAACTTATAGAAAATGGTTAATTTAACATTGAACTTTGGATGTGGTTAATTAAACCTTCAATTTTTGTTGACTTTTAAAAAATCTTTAACATTGTGTTAACTTGGAAAATTGAACATGTCGTTAATTCCAAATTGAAAATTTCTTTGAAATCGAAAGCCAAATTGGTTTTTGAAAGTTTGATTCACTTCTTATCTTCGTTCTGAAGAACCCTTAACCTTGATTTTCTCTTTTCTTTCAAGAATGAGCTCAAATTTGTCGGTTTGAAATGTTGTCTTTGATACTTTAAACCGACAAATTTTAGCTCATTCTTGAAAGGAAAGAGAAAATCAAGTTTAAAGATTCTTCAGAACGAAGATAAAAAGTGAATAGAACTTCCAAAAACCAATTTGACTTTTAATTTCAAAGACAACTTTGATTTGGGATTAATGACATGTTGAATTTGCCGAGTCAACACAAAATTGAAGGTTTTTCCAAAAGTCAACAAAAATTGAAGGTTTAATCAACCAACAAAAATTAATGTTAAATCAACCATTTTCAGTAAGTTCAATGGTTAATTGACATTTTTCTCATTTTTATATATTTTAATTATATGTATTTTCAAAAATCTTATCCTATTATATAAAGTTGAGTTTCAAAAATTACTAATCAATGAGATTTTTTTCACGTGTCAAATCTAATGATCTAAATTTTGACAATATCCTATTATATAAAGTTGGGTTTCAAATTCTATTATGTAAAGTTATGTTTCAAAATTTACTTATCAGTAAGATTTTTCCACGTGTCAAATCTATCAAACAAAATTTTGTAGCAGTTATATATATTTTAAAATGTATTTTTCCTTAAGTATTTATATTTACAATAAAATATTTATCTCTATTCATAATTCTGACATAAAATAGATTAAATAATTATTTTTATTTAAAAAATAATAATTTTTAATTATGATTATAAAATAAATATAATCACAAATATTGATCTCATATCCGGTTATATAGAATTGTGTTTCAAAAATTATAATCAACATAAATTTTCCATGGGTCAAATCTAACGATCTAATTTTTTACTATATTTATATATATTTTAAAATATGTTTTTCATTAAATATTTATTTTTACCTTGAAATATATATCTCTACTCACGATCCTAACACAAAAAGGATTAAAAAATTATCTTTAATTATGATTATATAAAATAAATATAATTACAAATATTTGTCTCAAAACCTATTATATAAAGTTAGGTTTCAAAAGTTACTAATCAACGAGATTCTTCTATGTGTCAAATCAAATAATTTAAACTTTTGCAATACTTTTATATATTTAAAATAAATTTATTCTCAAATATTTATATTTATCATAAAATATTTATCTCTATTCACATTTCTAACATAAAAAAATTAAACAAATATCTTTATTTTCTCCCGATAATTAATATCATTATTTATGATTATAAAATCATATTATATAATATTAGGTTTCAAAAGTTATATCAACGAGATTTTTCCACTTGTCAAATTTAACGATCTAATATTTTGAAATATTTTATATATTTTAAAATATATATTTTCCTTAAATATTTATATTTAATATTTATCCTTATTCGTAATCCTAACATACAAAAAAATAGTTATCTTCTTTTATGATTATAAAATAAAAGTAATCACAAATATTTGGATTTCAAAAGTTATTAATCAACATAATTTTTTCACGTATTAAATCTTACGATCCAAATCCTATTATATAAATTGGGTTTGACAAGTTACTAATTAATAAGATTCTTATGTGTCAAATCTAAAGATTCAAATATTCAATCATATAAAGTTGGATTTCAAAACTTATTAATCAACAGAACTCTTTCACGTGTCAAACTAACGATCTATATATATATATATAACAAAAACAAAAACATGTATGACATGGATCTATATCCAGTCTAATATATACTTGGATCTCAAGAAAAGAAATGAAATCAAACCCAAACCCCAAGACTCAAGCCTAATATTAAAATATTCAGGAAAGCCCATTCGAAGATCTCGTTTGCATCAGTTGGAGAGAACATGAATGATCATGCGAGAAAGCAGCGATCAACAAATTCTACCATCTGAAATGTAATGTTAGGAATTGCTCGTTCTGGGCATAACGGGATATGACACAAGAAATTATAGGAATGGATCGGAAACGGTTAATTCGAAAAATTAAATTTACTTCCTAAATAATTTTCGTTACAAAACGGGACGGAAATTCTGGGAATCGGGAATGGTACGAGAATTTTGGGACTCAAAATTTATTTCTCAAACTATACCCAAAGTTTTACTAAATCAGAAAATTATGATATATGTACGAAAAATAGTTTGGGAAATAAGTAATCAAAAAACTAAGAATATTATTTTAAATTATATAATCAATATAACAAAAATAACAATGTATAAACGATATACCGATATTCAATACACAAAAATATAAAATTACAATGTTTGAATTTGTAATTAAATGACCAAACATTACTATTTTTTACCAAAACCACTAGTATATCGATATTAAATCATTTATATTTATTGTAAGGTTCTGAAAAATTTAAGTCAAATATTGTTATAGGCTTGATTGTAACTATTTGAAACATATCTAATATATTTTAGGATTTTGTTAACGTAAACAAATTCTATTTAGGGATCCGACCATTTCTCTTACCCGTTTGGATATTATTTTTAGACTCGAACGGGAAATTATAATTTTCCATTCTCAAAAAGGACGGAAATTACAGGATGGGAATGGGACGATACGGGACGGAAGTCCAGATATACCCAAGGCTAGAAATTGCATACACCTGAAAATCTATTACATTTGTCCATGAGGGCATAAACTTTGATGAGCCACTCGGCCAGTTTTCATTTTGGGTTTCATGGGCCATTTAGAATAGGCTTAGTTCAGGCCTTATTCATGTTTAATCATATTTTATAATATTTGATTTCACTTTCTTGCATATACCATTTAAAAGTTCTCGACATCAATCCCAAAAAGAATGAAAAAATTTAGTAATGAAATTAATTAGAAACAAGTAGCAGAGACAGACAAAGAGTCTACAAATGATCACTACACCAATGGGACCAACACATGGTGCAACAGTTTCTTCCCTCTGAAGAAATATCACTAGTTAACAATGTTGGACCAACGATTATCATTTAAATCCAAATGGTTTAATGGATCTAACTAATACTGGTTGTAACCGAATGAAAAATGGGAATCAACTATAAGAAGCCTACAACTTAAGTTACTTAAGTTGTTCTAAAGTTCCAAATTACTAAGAACAACATGTTTGCATGTGTATTTATAGCGTTACACTTGTAAATTAGTTTAGAGAGCATGAAGAAAAGAAGAGAATCAACTACATGCGCACGCCGCGCCACCGTGCCATGTTGTGATGGGGCTTGGAGAAATATGGTCATTCGGCTCACAACACGCGTATTTTTTTGGATCAAATTTTAAAACCCATTAAGAAAATTCTCTCTAAATTCAAAAAGAAATAACTCAGTCTTAAATGCCTCCGAGATCTTCACGTCTAAAATGGTATTAAATCGCCGAGATTCTCTCTCTGTGATTTTTGCACACGGTCTCATGAGCTTGGAGGCCAATTATTCATATAAACCGGAACTCCTCTTCTTATTCTTTACAGTTTTTTCCTGCGAGAAAATAATCTAAAAAATTCCTCACATCCTGTCTAGATTCCAAGAGTGTAGCAATAGATGCAACAGTTCGTAGATTCCATTAGTCGGGTGTATCATACCGCTCTCATTCACAGTCCTATAATGCATCAATCCGAGTACATTGCGGGTGTTTATTAAGTTAAAGTAACAAAACATTCGTCTCAAGTTAATAATTTTTTTACCTTAATTATTTGTTTGATTGTTTCTTATAGCTTGTGCAATCTCTAAACCGTATTTCTCCACTTCAACTTTCAGATTCTATCATGTGGAGATATACAAAGGATAGGAGCTACACTGTGAAATATAGATATCACTTTGTTTGTGATCTAACGCATAATATGAATGATGCACATCCACCTCTTCATGCGCATACGGATTAAGCACGCCTAATATAGAACCTTGATGTGCCCCCAAAGATACAACATTTTGTCTGGCGTCTTGCTTATAAAGCTCTACTAGTGGGAGATCTGCTACTACATCATCAAATCATTCCTATGAGTCGTATCTACGCTGTTGTAATACAGCATAATAGTTAAGTCATTTAGTTTGATTGCCCATATGCAATGGATGTATGGTGGAGTACGCACATACCTTGTCGGCCGCTACATGATCATTCCACAATTGTGGAAGACAAGCTTTCATACCTCCTGCGTCTCTCTAAGGATGTTCATCTTGAACAAAACATCCGCTTTTTGCCAATAATGATTCTTTAACATATTTGGAAGTCTCAAAATTTGCTTTTTATATGATAAGCATGATATCCATGTTCATGATACATTTGCTAGAGCGGTCAGTGATGTGGTCGAATGGTAATCAATCCTAACATCTACACCTATATCATCGCCTGGTTCTCATGGCCACTTACGCCTTGCAGAAACTCATTGGCATCCACCACCACAACATTTTCTTAAAGGTAAGTTTGGTCCCTCACATCAATAAGGACCACAAGCTTCTTGCCTTGGCTGGGTTATTAGAGATTTCTTAGGCACATAACTACATTGCGGAATGGAGATATATGAAGGACACTATTAGATAGATGAAGCTGAGTTTACTGCATTACATTGGGCGATGCAAGTTACATGGACTTTGGGATACACCAATGTAGAATTCAAACAAAATAGTAAGACAACAATTGACCTACTTAACTCCGACAACTTGCATTTGCGGCTACAATACCACCTATCTACAATTAATGAGTGGAGTTAGTACTTTCAACATGTTCATTTTAGATTTACACTGTGCCGATATAATGATTGTGCAGATACATTAGCCAAGTATATTCTCCTAGAATTCAAGTAAAATTGGTGTCTGTTTTGTCTAGCTTTTCTATATCTTTTTTATAATGAATGATGTTCCAAATAATTTAATTAAAGAAATATTTGACAGAAAATAAAAGTGTACAAACATAATACCCAAAAGACCGAATAAAATAATAGCTAGTGCATAAAATAAGGAATGATTTAGAGATATAAAATATAGAGAAAATTACTATGATAACCTACTTTAATTTATAAATTACTTAAATAACCTACTTTTTTAAAAATTACTTATATAACCCACTTTTTTTCTCTATTATTATTAATTACCATTATACCATTTTCCAAAAAAAAAGAAATGAGTTGTACTTTTCCTTTTAAATGTTAGTAGGTAATTCAGAAAGATTTTAATAAGATTATTCGAAAATAAAAATATTCTAGGTCAATAAAAAGGATATTCTATTCCCTTTTAAAAGTATATATATACCGAAGAAAGCTTCTCCATGATCTCAGAAATTCTTAAGTTATGGTGAAAGAAACAGAAGATTTTAGTTCTATCAATAAGGATTCATTGCCTACCGATGTTAAGGTAATAATTATATCAAATTATCTGCTTTTAGGATTTTGTTATTGAAAGTTTTTAGTTCTAACAGAGTTCATGCAAGTTTGCCAAAATATGGCAGACTTTTTTTTTCCGGATGCCGAGACCGATCGGTCTGAATCAAGATCGATCGGTCTGAGTTATTCTGTGAAAACTATTTGGTCTGCAATGTTCAGACCGATCGATCTGGATTCAGACTAATTGGTCTGAACTTTGCAAACCAAATAATTTCTTCAGAATAACTCTAAGCAATCGGTTTATACATCTTCAGATTGGTCAACGCATCCAAATGATGGAACCTATATTTTTAAATGATTCGGATATGTTGCCAATCTGATTAAAAATTATTAACTCAAAATATTTACGGTTTTATATGTGCGTAAATTAATAGAGATGGCGAGGAAACTGATGAAACTAGTGGTACTATCGATAAGGGGATTTAAAAGTGTAATGAATATGACAATAAAAGCGGCACTATCGATAAGGGAAACAAGAATTGTAATGAATTCGATGAAAAAAGTGGCACTATCGATGTAGGGAACGAGAATTGTAATGAATTCGATGAAAAAGGTGGTACACTTGATGAAAGTTATGAAGATGATGCTAACAGTGCATTTCCGAACAAAGTATGTGAAGTCGAATCACAAAGTTTTGCTCTTGAAGACTTTGATTTTAATGATGCACGAAATTTAACTTTTGATATTGATGGAGAGGGTAATAATATGAGTAATGGTGATTCAGATTGTTCAGATTATTCTGTAAACGAAGATTACGAAGACCAACAAACATATAATTTTGAATCTGCTCAAAACACTCTCCCGGCTATCAAGAAAATTCAAGAAAGAAAAATATATGCTAACAAGGATGAGTTATTGATGGAATTACGTTCCATAACTATTGTAGGAAACTTTGATTTCACAACTATCAAGTCGTCTAAAACGTTGCTGGTTTTGCAATTCAAGCATCAACAATTGAAGAAACTGATCAATTCAAAATAAGGATATTCATTGGGACTCACACATGTTCCGTTACGTAAAGGGGCTATCGTCATCGACAAGGTACACCTAAATCAATTGGAGAGTTGTATGTGTCTAAATTTGGGAGCATAAATGCCGGGATCAGATCTTTGCATATAATATAGGCCATGAAGACTACCTACAGCATTGATATTGATTACTGGAAAGCATATAGGGCCTTAGTTCATGCCCGGGAGATGGAACGAGGTACTTGGGAGAGTGGATATGGGGATTTGCCATATATTTATATAGGATTAATGCTGCCAATCCAGGTACTATTTGTATACTTGAATGTGATGGAAAAGATAGGTTTAAGTATTTGTTCATTGCATACGGTGCATGTATCTCTGGGTTTAAGTTTATAAGAAAAGTAGTCGTTGTGGATGACACTCATCTGAAAGGAAAATTCAAAGGTATTTTGCTAACTGCTGCGGGACAAGATGATAATGGTATGATATTTCCTTTGGCTTTTGGAATGGTTGATTGCGAGAATGATGCTTCATGGGAGTGGTTTTCTGATAAATTGCATTTGGTTTGTGGTGATGATGAAGATTTGGTAACTATATCTGATAGACACAAGTCGATTGGAAAATCTATCAAGAAGGTGTTTAAGTATGCCAAATGGGAAAACTATACGTACCACCTATTCCAGAATCTAATAACCAAATTTAAGAAATCTACTACGTTTTTTTTGGTTAAAAAAGCCATCAAAGTCTACAAAGTTCCTGAATTTATTGTAATTTTTAATGAAATCAAGACTCAGGATCCTCGACTTGGGGCTTATTTGGACAAACCTGATGTTCGGTTATGGTCTCGAGCACATTTTCTTGGGAAGAGGTACGACATAATGATGAGAAATATTGCCGAGTCTTTGAAAAATGTACTAAGGAGTACTCGTGAATATCCTATTGCTTATTTCTTAGAAGAATTGCGCAAGCGGATTACGGAGCAGTTTGAAAAACGCTGTGAACTCGCTAAGGAACTACAAACCTTGTTCACAGCTTGTATGTGTCGTACTGATGATGATGTTGAGGTACCTGTTGGAACTCGTGCGCGTGAGATCCAGTCCAAAATGGTTCATGACGCAGGCGAATGGCCTAGTCGTCGTTCACGATGACGTAGAAATCACCCAGGAGAGAGAAGCAGCAAGAGTGACAGCTCCTCGTAGGGACTACTATCTATCACTTTGATTACTATTCTAGACTACTATCTATTGCTTTATTTGTCTAACTTTTTAGTTATAAACATTAAGATAATTATGTATTTCTATGCTTTCTAAAACTCTACTTGTAATGTTACGTTCTCTAAATTTTTTAAAGAACTTTCTTAATCAACAATATTTATCGAATATGGCAAACGTAAATTAGTCATCGGTGTGTATTCAGAAACATCAAGCACTTGTTACGGAAACTTTTTTCTTTTCTAGAATAAACCAGACCTATCGGTCTACATATAGATCGATCGGTATACACCATTTTAACCATTAAACATCAAATCAGAACAATATGTATCGATCGGTGGGCGTATAGACCAATCAATCTGCACCTTTATTACAATGAAACTTTGCGACAGAACAATCCAGATCGATCAGCACCATAAATTAGTGAAATAAGCATCGAGGAAAGCGATTCTTCTACTTCAGAACATTGATGGATTCCTCATAAATCTTGAATGCAACATATTCACTGCGCACTTAGTATGCTGTAAATACAAAAAAAATTCATGTAAATACAAAGTCAAAAAAACCCTTACTATGAATTACATCAACTTACCAATGAAATTAGCCAGCCTTGTGATTTCCTTAGTACATTAAAAAAGTTTCTCCTTTGTGTCCAGAAGCTATTGGATAATCTCTAAAATTTATATTTTAAAGTTAATGAATAGTATAAGTAAACATTAATTAAAGACATACAATCAAGATCAAAGTTCTTACAGCTTTAATAGAAGCCAATCATTCAAAGCATTAGTTTTCTGAGGAATCAACTGGTGCAAATACATTGTACTGAATCCCTGCAGTGGTCTTCAAACATTTATTTGTGATGCCGATAGCAGGGTCGTAAACCTTATACGGTGTTACTAACGAAGGTCCAGGTTTTGTCACTCTTGTTCTCTTCCATCTGATGTGTTTATCGTTATCGTCTTTAAACATTGCTTTAATTGCATTCATAGACTTCTCACTCAATTTTCCAGATGAAGAATTAGGGTCAAATATCTTTACATTGGAAGATTTTTGGGATAGATCTTCATACATTTTTGTAGTTGGGTAGCTTCCAGATTTTGTGCTTTCATCATCAGATGATATCAATTTCTTGAAAGCAGTTTTCACTCCACGTAAGTCAGCAAGATTTGCGAATGTCGGCACATCACCTAAATCTTCGTCTCTCAGCGAAGGAACTGCGAAATCCTGTATATTGATTAAAAAAATAAAAAAAACTTTAAAACTACAAATTAATATTTTTGAGACTAAAAGTTAAAAAGAAATTTTCATCTACCTCTGCAGTCTTCGGCTCCCTTCTCGAACTCTACAAATTTTTCTTGAGCATTTCAATCCTTAGAAGTAAGTCACTATAATCTTTCTTCTTTGCTTCTTCCTCAAGGAAATCAATTCTTAAAAGTGTCATTTCATAGTCTTTCTTCTTCACCTCTTCTTCAAGAAAAGCAATTCGTATCTCCACCGCTTTGAATTGATTCATCTTTTTCCTCATATCGTATAATTTAGCCTCATGAGCATTATTTTTAGCTTGTAATTCCTCAACCTTATCATTTAAAAACTAAAACCAGAACCATCCGATTTCTTTTTCTCCACCCCCGTTTTTGCACTTGTTTATTTCGTTTACTTGATTTTTTCACAATGTTCACTTCTTCAACACCATTACCACTGTCATCATGAACGTCATCTACTAAGCTGTACAACCCCTCATCAACCCAAATTACTGATCGCGGACCACCATCTTTCATAATAGCTTTGATAAGAACATCAATTTTTTTTTCATCCGTTCATTGTCGCAAACAGTAAGTTCTAAATTATTCATTAAAAGAGTTAGATTGCTCTGAAACAAAAACATTGAAATTAAACAATTCACAAGCACAAAAAAAAATAAACAAAAGAAATAAAAAATACCTTATTCTGTAGTACAATTGTGTGGATGTCAACGCTCTTTTTTCCTTTTGTACCTCTGTATTTTAGAAGAAGCGGAAAATCAGCATGAGATGGCCTACCATTTTTCGCACCAAGATTAGGTACAACATACTACACCCATACTTGGAGTGTTTGTATGAACTCATGAATGGTGCATAATGATGCGGTATAGACAATACTTTTTAATTGAATCTGTCAATTCCTTGAAAGCTAATCTTCCCCACGAATACTTTTCAAAAAGTTCCAAATCAAAAACCATATTCGCTATTGAATGGCTAAGCTGCACCTTATCATCATAACTCAAAATGACTAATACAATAGACAAATATGCAAACCGAGTTTTTTCCTCTATAGGCCAAGAAGCTACTTCTCCACACACAACTTTCAAATCCTTCTTGCACAGACTTCTTCCTTTTAATTTCAACTTTTGCGAAAACAAATATTTTCCAGTATTAGTACTTACATCCAACTTGTTTTCATTGGGAAAAGGTGAACAGTTCAAAGTCGTTATGGCTTCAAACTCTGATAAGGAAAATCGAGCAGGTATATTATCATACAAACACCATATCTCATGTTTTTTGGTACACACAAGCTGTTTCTGAAGAATATACTCCACAACCTTTGAAGACCACGTGAACTTATTGTTGGTGAAGTTTACAACAACCCCTAACGCAGAACCTCTTATTTTGTTCCACACTTCCTCACCAACAGCAAAACTAACTTCTTATAACCACTCAGACTTGCAATGATAATTAATACTTTTTTTTGAATTTTGGCTTTGGACCGATCGGTCTTTTTTATTCTGTGTCGCACTTTTATGTTAACAAAGTAGGGTCGATCAGTCACCAGTCATAACGATCGATCCAATTTTCGCAAAAAAAAACACCAGTTTCTGAATTCACTAAAATCAAACATGGTTTAACGCGTAGGAAACTCAATACTAGTCAATATTCAATGGAAAACACAATTTCTATTTAGGAATCACTAAAATTGAATGAACAAAAACCTGATTATGCAGTAGATAACTCAGACACCTTGTATTGTGTAACCTAACAAAACTTGAACAGAGAATATGTTTTTCTTTTTAGTAAAATTGAAACAGAGAAAGTAAAAGAAGTTCAACGTGATTTGATTATAGAGAATCAAACTAGAACAGAGCATATGTTTTTGTTTCTGGAAAATTTGAAGAGAAATTAAAAGAAATTCAACGTAATTCGATAATAAGGAATTTTTGAAGTGAAAAGTAAAATAAGTATATTTAAAAAATATAGATTATCTAAATAATTTGAAAGAAAAAAATTATCTTAGTAATATATAAAATAAAATAGATTATATTAGTTAATTTTTTAAAATATATCTAAAATTTTAGATGATATGAAATATCAAGAAGAGCATCATTGGCACCACTATTGTCTCTTTCTCTATCTGACATGACATTGAATTCACGAGTTGTTTTGTTCCTTTTCTCCTGAGTCGGCTACTTTTATTTGGATGCTTTGCATTCTTAAATCCAAGCCCTTTGCTGTATCTCTATTTGATTCAACGACTCAGGATAAAGCCGGAATTTATACCTGATCGTACGATCTAAAAATCTTGTGTAAGTGCAACATGTGTCCACTGTCTACTTTTTCTGCGCAGATCTAGTTTTTTTTAATTATTACAAACAGTGGGCTTGCGCTTATATATAGATTAAATTCTATTTTTTTTATCAATATTGGATTATAATTCGGCGGTCTATTAGCAAATTTCAGCATAATACAATTAGCAATATTTGATCTTAAGATGTGCAAGTGCGCTTATCTTTAATACACTTACCATCTATCACTAACAGTAAACCTGCACATATATATGAGGGGTTATATTCTAATTTTGAAATATAAAAAATTAAATTTTTAAATATTAACCAAAAATATGAAAATAAAAAATTTATAGTTCGAGCTGGATTTAACAAACAAGATTCTAAATTTGACTCTGGGATTAAAGAGGGAAGCATGGCAAGGATTTGGATCAATTCGAAGAATAAGAAATTGCTCAAAGTAAAGATGCCGAGTTTAGATTTTATTACTTAAGCTTGAACGCCAAAAAAATTCGATCCCTTTTTCAGAGATCTCTGTCCCTGTTTATAAAGTATAGAGGCAGTTAAAACTTATTTGAAACAAGAAATATTACATTTTTATTTATATTCGATTTGATCTAAAGATCTTTACAAGATTTTCAGAAATTTTCCTTATTTAGAATAGGAAAATTTCCATTTTTCTTTAATGACGTGTCAGCCCGAGTTCTCTCGATTTGGACGAGTTTCCAAGAAGATATTCATCCAAGATAATAGCGAACGCCCGAGATGGGTTCTTAACCAAATTGCCGAGTTCGAGACTTAGGAGGATTTATCCGTTAATTATTTTTGTGAACTAGTATGCACCTCCAACAATTGTCCCTCCCCAAGACTCGGAAAGTTGATTAGGATTTCCGAGTCAAACAAGTTAACCTGCTAGAATTTTTAGTCCACGTGTTAGCTAGCGATTGGATTATTTCCATGGTGTAACAAGCTACTTATTATTTACCATTTCCATCGTTTTGGCTTTCGGTAAATTCCTATAAATACCGTTCTTTGATCATTTTACTTTTAACCTTCACTGATCTTTTGCAAGCATAAAATCTCTTTCGTTTTTTACTATTCCGAGACAGTATTTTCAAATTCTCTCATTTGTTTATTTTTTTTTTTTTACTTTGAAAATGAGAATCAACGACTTTTAACTCTCAAACATTGTGGATGGCCTAAATGCCATTATAGATGGGATGGGTGCTCGCCTACCCAAAGGAGTTGCTAAGGCAAGTGTTTCTCGTCCGTCTGCTACTTCTGCAGCCAGGGTGACTGCCTTAGCCCTCATCAGGTCGAGTTCTGACTGTGGTGATTCGCAATCTCAAAAGAGGTCTAGGATTGCTTTGCGGATTGGGTCATCTGCGGAAGCATCTCGGACTCCTCCCACTAATACTTTGAGGAGAAGGAAGAGAGCTCTTGCTGACTTCCAATTCTCTCACAATCATACGGGCGTGGCGCCCATTTTATCTTCTTGTATGGATTGTACCGACCTTATACGCCACATAAAGACTTCTTTAGATCTTTGTTTTCCCCCTAATCAGATGCAGAACGGGGATTAATATGAGGAGACTGTCTTTCTGCTCTTCAAGGTCTCAATATTTCTTCACTCTGAGTTTATTGTTATTCATTGTTTATCATATTTTTCTGATTGTTGGCTTTCTTGTTTTTATGTTTTGGTTAGCTCATTTCGCACCTGAACGACACTATGCTGGATCGGGAGAAATATACGGCTCGCCCTGATGAGAGTGCTCGGCAAACTGCTCATCTCGCTAGTCGGGCTACCGAATCTCTCCTTGAGACAGTAGAGGCTCGTTCCCGACTTTCTGCGGTCAAGGAAGAGTTTTAGACAATCTGCAAGAGCTCAAAATTTTGACTAAACCAAACCTTTCCTATGTGAAATGATTTACATTTATCGATAATGTTCTACTTTTCCACAATGAATTCAAACTAGAAAATTTTTCCAAACAAATCACTAATTGTGAGGGTCAGTTTTTCCATGCGTATGCGTCTGGGGGTTTAATTCTAATTAAAAATATAAAAATTAAATAAATTAATATACTGCATATAAGTAAACAAAAATCAATATCAATTTAGAAAAAGATCAATAAATTAAATATAGTATTTACATACAAAAACCTAATATAACTAATAATATTCTCAATCCTATTATTTAGGATTTCTATTTTTTAGTTCAATTTATATATAATTTACCAAAACTAATGAAGTTGTTATTGTATATTAAAAATAAATCAAATTTAATAATAAAAACTAAACATTTTTCTCAGATTTATTAAATTTACTATACATTAAAATACAGCCAAATTCTATTTTTATGAATAATAATTTAATTTTTTAAATATATATATATATATATTATACAATGAACTAATCAATAAATAATAACCATAAATACGATGGATGCTTACCCTAAATTCATAAGATACTAAACCCTAATGTATAAAAAAATTGAGATAAAGATAACAAAGAAAATGTAAAGTAACCAACTCTATATTTATACATTATATAGTAACCCTTATACCACAAACTTATACTAAACCCTAAGTTAGAATAAATTAAGATAAGGAAAGGATTAACGTAAAACAAATAACAAAGTAATCAATCATTTTATTAACCTAAACATATATAATAAAAATAAACTTATATTGTTGATTATTGATTATTCGAATAATCAAAACTTTACACGAATCCATCAAGTTTACTTGATATGTTGTTTATTCTATAAATTTAAATCCATCAAAACAAACTTCGATAAAAGGAATTTCATCAAAAATTGTATTATTTTAGATTTGTATTTTTTTAAATTATTAAACTCATGTTCGTATTAAAAATTATCTTATATATATAACATATATCAACTAAAATATCAATTTAAGAAACAATTTTTTTCAAAAAAAATTACAGATACTTAAGTCAATTAAAAAAGTAAACCCCATTTTTTGCAACATTTTTTTTTTCTGATTTTACTCTTATTTTTTCCATAATTTTGATTTTGCCATCAATTTTTTTTTTGCTTCACAATCAAAAAGTCCAAAATAGGTCTCAAATCTCAAATATTTACAAAATTGCCATCTTTTTCAATTCTTTCACCCACCATTACCAACCTAAATTGAAGTTCTAAATGCACCATCACCAACCAATTTTCACCTCATTATGCTTATTCACTATTTCTAACCTAACAATCTCTTATTCTCTCTTCAATTCTCTCTCAAAAACTTACTAATTTTCGTTTTCAAGGTCTTGAAAATTTTTACCTTTCATTTTTGGTGCTATTTGGAGCCAAGAATAATGATTTAAATCTTATTTTGACATTCTGGGCATTCAAAAAAGATAAACATGATGTTAACTCAAATCTATCTAAGTTCTTGAAGATTTTCAAAAATTTACACAGAGTAGACTTCAGATTTTCTACAAAAAGATGCACAATCCAAAACTTACAAAGGGTTCTCCAAAGACTTTGTGTGATGGGCATCGAAGTATTGGATAACTAAAGCAAGAGTAAGACACGTACCAACAGGAATGAAGGTGAAATCTGAAATCCTTTGTTCAATTGTCTCACCAATTTTGTCATGTCCTCTTTTAAGGAAAGTTCCTGAGCTAGTTCTTACTTTGCACAAGAATGATACAACATTGATTGTAAAAAGCCAACAAAACCTTTCCAAGTTAAACAAGAAGGGCTAAAGGAACATGTTGCTACAAACCTGCTATCTTTGCTTCCACCGGTTTTCTCATCAACCACGGTTGACTTGACCATATTCGGTTTAGCAAGACTGATCCAGTGATCACATTCTTCATTCGTCTAAAGAAACATAAATGAATAGAAAGCTACAAATCAAATCTCACACATTCCAATTGAGAATAACTTATTTCAAACTCAAATCTTGTCACTGAGAAGCATGAGTTACCAATGTTATTCAACAGAAGATTCAAGGAGATCTAACATCTAGACTCTAGTGCATAACAAATCAACTCATTTAATCAAGACTTAGCAGCAATCTTCTCACTGAGAAAGATGTGTTTCTTCATATTCATTGAACATTCTTCAATGGATGATCTAAAGAGACTTAAATATCTAAAATCTATACAACAGAACAAAGTCAACTTATCAGTCAAACTTAGAAACAAGACAATCTCAAATCTCATATCGTGTCTAACCAGAAATACGATCATAAGTAACCAATCTGAATTCCAAATCAAATCAAAATAATCAAAGAGAAAACACAAACTTACCAAGAAATTGTGATAAACAACAGCTCGAGGCTCCCAAGAAATCACTTCAACCCAACGGAAAGAATATCACAACATTCGAAGGACTCAAATCAATTCTCAGGCCACAGACGAGTACCAGAGGTTTTAGTTCAGTCTATCTGGAATATTGGAAATTTGATCAAAACCGATTAACTGTAATGGTTTATTAAATTAGGCTCAAATTTGGAATATATCTAATGACTCAAAAATTTTACATTCAAATTCTTGCAGTCCTAAACCCATCACAATCAAACACAAAACAAGCTTAACAATAAACGAAAATAAGATATATGAACAAGATAAAACACGCAGACATAAAATCAAATGTAACCAAAGAAATATTGAATCAGAAAACCCAAATTAAATCACAAAGGGCTCTCACCCTAGGTCTCAGATTGGACTGGTAATCAAATTTCCAGTCATGGAAATAAGGAAACGAATACGAGGAAGATGTAAAAGAGATGAGAGAAAACGGAACTGCAAAAAAAAATTAAGAATAGTGAGAAGAAGAAATCCGTGAATAGTATGAAGAAAAGAGGCAAAATAGAGAGAGAGATTCACCAATGACCGCCGGAGAAGAGAGCAACCGTCAGAGAACAGAGCCGTCACCACAGAAGAGCTCCGCCGCCAAAAAGTAGATCTAGGGTTTGTGGTGGAGAACGATGAGTTTAGAGAGAAAAGGAGAACTTTTTTTTTCGGCCGCCAAGGCTTTTGGCGAGTTGTGGTAAAAATTTCGTTTATATAGTTAGCTTAAATTTATGGTACCCAATTAATTTATTTTCATAGTAGACTTCTCTTGAAGTCTACTCCAAACCCTAAACACTAACAAGTGAATTTCGATTGAAGTCTAGTAGTAGACTTCTCTTGAAGTCTACTCTATATCCTAAATCCTAAACCCTAAAACACAAATCAAATAATTCTATATAATACACCAAAATCAAAATAAAAACGTATTTCAAAGATTTAACTTTCTTAATCTACTCAATGTTTCACTCTTTTGTCTAAAATTTAATTTCTAAAATCTCAAATTACAAATCCACATAATTACCAACATATCTTGTTAAAACCCTAAACCCTAAACTCATAGTTTCTATGGGAACAATATGGTTTGATCTTTGTTGGTTTTATTTCATTAAGTTTTTGTGATATTTTATCTTTTACACTTTATAATTGTTTATCTTAAGGTTTATTTAACCAAAAGTTCAAACATTTTGTATTTTTTTAATAATAATTACGGTTAAAAAGTAGACTTAATGATTCTACTTCTTATAACCAAGATCCTAAACCCTAAAACGCAAATTAAATAATTCTATATAATCAAGATAAGAAAAACGTATTTCAAAGATTTAACATTCCTAGTCTGCTCAAGCGTTCACTCTTTTGTTAAAATTTACATTTATAAAATCTCAAATTACAAATCCACATGTTGCCATCATATCTTGTTAAAACCTTAAACCCTAAACTCATAGTTTGTCTGTGAACAATATCGTTTGATTTTTGTTAATTTTATTTTACCAAGTTTTTGTGATATTTTATTTTTTACACATCATAATTGTTTATCTTAAGGTTATTTAGCCAAAATTTAATCATTTAATAATTATATATTTTTAAAAATTTTAATCATAAAATAATTAAGGAGTAGCCTTAACTTGAAGTCTACTACTACAGTAGACTTCAAGAGAAGTCTACTTTTTACCCAGAGGGTATGTATGTAATTGTGCATCTATTTTTTTGTTTAGTCGTGGAGGGTAAAATAATAAATTCACTATCCTGATGGGTTACTTTTGCAATAAAATTCAGAAAAGGTTAGTTTTTGCATTTGATTTGAAATTTTGGGTTATATTTGCCATTACTCCAAATAAAATTTAATTAAACTAAAATATATACAATATTAAAAATCTATTTGAGTAAATTCTACTAATAACTTTAAAAAACTAATTACTCCTGCAAAACAAAATTTAACATTTTATTATTTTGAAACATTGATCAAATAATAAAGTATATTTGCGTAAAAGTATCAAAAAAATTATGGTAAAGTAATTAAAAAATAGTATCATATTAATCAAAAATTATATTACTCGTTTAGAAAAAACTGTATTATATGTGAAACATATGTCAACTAAAAAATCAATTTACATAAAATAAATTAAAAATTTAAAAATACTTACATGTTTGGATAAAACTAAACTCGTGTTTTTTAGTCAAAAAATCTTAACCTATGTTAAATATTAAAATATGTTTATCCTGCAAAACAAAAAATTATGTTAAAATAAATTAAAACTTATGGCAAATTAAAAAAAATTCGTGTAAATTATATCAAAAATTAAAATACTTACATGCTCTTGGAATATTTGGAAGTAGTTTTCTGTCAAACGACAAGGACCAAAATGATAATTACCATATTGTTGGAAAATTCTAATAGTCTACTTTTCAGATTAGTTTGCTGATTCAGATTTAGAGGTAGATTTTATTGGTCAATTGTATTTTACGGCGGTGATTCGAAATAGTGTTTCTGTACAAAACTAAAAATAAAAATTAAATGAAATTAAAGCATATACCAATATTAAAAAGAATTAATTATCAAAACTACCTATTTTCACACAAATTTGTCCTTAATACCCACCTCATATCTCTCTCATCTAATCTATCATATTTCCTCTTTTTCCCTCATGCTCAATGACACATCTGTCCCTATCCAATTTTTACTTCCCATTGCCCAATTTTTTTACTCCAACTTCAACTCCAACATCAATTCTCTGCTTCTGACTCATTTTTTATTCTTCTTTCTGGTAAAATACTAGTTCTCATTAACATTCATGAACTGCCATGTCGCTTACTTTGCCAACATCAATTATCTTCATTGTAATAGCCTATTTAGTATATGGACAATTGTCTATATACAGATATGGAAAAATAGCTTAATTGTCTAGTATACAGACATTCGTAGCCCTCATGGAGAAATAGAAATATATTAAATATATGGACATAGATAAATGTTAATTATGTCTTCTAATGTCATTTATGTTTCATATATTCAATTGATGATAGACAATAGCTTAATTGTCTTATAATTTGTCTTAATTTATTTTTTATTTGGACATAGACACACTTGTCCATCCCAAACATCCCATCTAATGGATAAATCGCTATATTTTTCATTTACGAATATGGAATAATTTATTATATGAATCGTAATCACAATAGTTGTATATGGACATGAACAAATAGTTTAATGGTCTCGTATATTGTTTGTCACTATTTCGTATATATTCCTTGACATATTTATCCATGTCTATTATGTCCCTTTCAAGGAAAAATAGCTATATATTTTTTACTGGAATTTTTCCCCTTCCTAAGGACAAATGCTTATATATCTCATTCATGGACATGTACAATATCACTATACCAAGGGAAAAATATCTTACATCTCACGTACATATTCCAAATAACAAATGTCTTTATGCTCTTGTATATTATCTTCATTTATTGTGTATATAAACATAGACAAACTTGTCTATCCCATGTGTGGCATTTAATAGAAAAGTTGCCATTTATTTCATGTATGGACATATAGTAATTTATTATATGGCTCCTAATGTCACTGACTGCATATGAACATGAAGAAATAGCTTAATGGTCCTGTATGTTGCTTTTCACTGTTTTGTATATGGTCATGACATATTTGTTCATGTCTATTATGTCCCTTTCAAGGATAAATGACCATGTATTTGCTGTATGAACATGGACATATTTGCCCATAACATTTTTTCCCTTTCTAAGGACAAATGTCTATATATCTTGTCCACGTATATGGACAATATTATTATGCTAATGGATAAATATCTTGTCTTGTACATATTTCAAATAAGCAAATTTCTTTATACTCTTGTATACTGTCTTCAGCTACTATGTATATGAACATAGACACACTTATCTATTCTATGTGTGCCCTTCAATAGAAAATCGCTATTTATTTCATGTATGTACATGTACTAATTTATTATATGGTTCCTAATGCCAATAGCTGCATATGGACATGAACGAATAGCTTAATGGTCTCATATATTACCTTTCACTATTTCGTATATGGTCCTAGACAAATTTGTCTATGTCTATTTTTCTCTTTCAAGGACAAATGACTATATAGACATGGACATATTTGGCCATATACTCTTTTCCTTTTATAAAGATAAATGTCTATATATTCTGTTTATAGACATGGACAATATAACTATGAAAAGAGACAAATATCTTAATATCTCAATTGTCTCGTATATATTTCAAATAGACAAATTTCTTTAGTGATGCTCCTCTACGCATCGACAAAAACGTGACCCTACTTTTTTAAATATAAAATTTATTCAATTCTGAATCTCATTTGGACCTAACTATAACGTTAAATAAATATTTAACTATAACTATTTAGGAACCTTGTAGTTTGTTTTAGATTTCTACTTGTTCAAATTACTTTTTAAATAGATTCTATACAACCTATTCTCATGACATCATATGTATGGTGTGTTCAAGCTGCTAGAGAAGACATTTCGACTCGATTTGATTTGACATGCTTACTCCCTATTTGTTGAACCTACATGAATAGATACATATTTTTTTTGTCTACCATAGGATATATACTTTTTATTTTTTAATAAAATCCTTTTCTGGAGAGAGGAATTCAATTAGAGAGGGATACATCTGTGATCATTCATGTTTAAAGACATGGGCAAATATTCATCATAGTCTTCCCAACGGACATGGAAAAATATACCTTTGCAAGAGCACATGAACATTAATATTTTATGATTACATATGAACAAATATTTTGTCACTCCCTGGTTGTGTATAATATATAGACAAAGATATGTTTAATCTCTGTACATGGACATTTCCACTTATTTGTTATGTAACTGTCAAAAATTGTGTTCATCATTGCACATACTGCGGAAAGACATCCGTGCTTGTTCAAGGTGAAACACATATACATGATTATCAATTATGGACATTACATTACTATTGTAATGTGATCTAGCCACCAAAGAAGGACAAATATAAAATTTCTTATGGACGCGAACATCACTATTTGACGTCAACAGTAGGTGAAATACGTGGACCTGTATATTGTTCGAGAAGAAAGATTCCATAAGGACAAATATTCGATTCGATTTATATATTTGTGTATTATATCGACAAATCTATGTTGTAGATAGGTATATGGACCAATATTTTCTTTAATATCATGGATATTTCTTTTATATCAAATTTTTTTTCTTTTTTTGGGAGGGCATGTGATCCGTGTCACTTTTGGGAGAACATACGTATCACAGTGAGAACATACAGTTTTTCCTAGAATTTTTCTTTCTTCTTTTTATTTTTTTGGTTATTTTTTATTACCCATTACTTTGCAAAGATCAGGTACACATCTTTTTTGTAATAAACAGTCGCGTCTATATCATAGACATAAATGTAGTTTTACAACCTAAAGTGCGTATGCACCATAAGATCATAAAACTAGATATTTAATGATTTTGTAAACAATATGGGTAGATGGTATCAAATTTCCTATTAAAAACATATACTCTTTGAGTAAAATTCATTAAAAACTTAAAAATCTTACATGCTCCTTTAAAACAAAATTTAAAAATTCATTATATTAAAACATATATTGAATAATAAATTATATTTGAGTAAAACTATTGAAAACAATATATTAATTAATGAAGAATAGTATTACATTAATAAAAAAATTATACCAACCTTTAAAAAAATTATACTATATGTAAAATATATGCCAAATAAAAAAACAAATAAATTAAAATTTGAAAAATACTTACATATTCGAAAAATCTAAACCGCGTTAAAAATTATAATAAGATTATCCTACAATACAAAAAATTAAATTAAATTAAAGTAAAACTTACAGCAAATTTTTCAAAAATTTGCATAAATTTTATTAAAAAATTGAAATACTTACATATTCATGCAAAATGAAATCTAAACTTTTATCATATTAAAAAATATATCACATAAGAAATTCTATTTGAATAAAATTATCATTAAATTTTTAAAATACTTATGTCCTTGTTTGAATCCATAAAATAACTAAGAATCATATTAGGAATCCTAATATCCTAATCGCCATATGATCTGACCACATGAAAGAGAAAGAAGAAATGAATAAGGAAACAATAATTAGTGTGCACCTTTCTAACCCTAATATGTTAGTGTATCTAAAAACGGAATCACATTCGAAATTGTGATATGAAAGTTATGGTAATTTCCAAAGACACATCTCTAGAGAATGAATTCCCGATTATCATTATTCGGAAGCAGTTTCCTTTCAAACCAGAAAGAGCCAAAATGACGATCAGCATATTGTTGAAAAGCCCAATATTCTAGTTTTTAACTCAATTTGCTGATCCATATTCTGATCGGGAGTTCATCGGTAAATTACGTTTTAAGGTGGTAGTTCATAATAGGCTTATCGTGCAAAACAAAAAAAAAAATTTAATTAAACTAAAATATATACAATATTAAAAAAATTATTTAGGGAAATTCCATTAAAAACACTAAAAACTTAAATGCTCATGCAAAACAAAACTAAAATATTTATCATATAAAAACATATATCAAACAATAAACAATATTTGCTTAAAACTATCATAATATTAAAAAACTTAAATTATATTATACGTAATAATATTACATTAATCCTAAAATTAAACTACCTTTCAAAAAAATGTATTATAAGTAAAACATATACCAATTAAGAAATTGAATTGCGTATAATAATTTAAAATTTAAAATATCTACATGGTTGGTTAATTCTAAACTCGTATAAGATATTATAATAGATTTATCCTATAAAACAAAAAAAATAAATTAAATTATATTTAAACCCATGTTAGTTATATGATAAATTAAATTAAACATAAACTTATAGCAAATTAAAAAATATATTATCTTAAATTTTATTAAGAAATTTAAAATACTAATATGTTCTTGCAAAACAAAATCTAAAATTTTATCTTATTAAAAAATATACCAAATAATAAATTCTGTTTACATAAAACTATCACTAAATTTTAAAAGTACTTACATTCTTGGATGGATGAATCCATAAAAGAAATATGAATCATAAAATCCTAGCCGTCATCTCATCTGACATCGTGAAAGAAAAAAGAAAAATGGAGTAGGAAAATAACTCAAAATGGAACGAAATTTTTCATGCACCTTGATAACCCTAATATCTCGGCATAGAAGAAAACTGAATTGCACTCGGTGTTGTAATACAAAAATCATGATGATTTTTCCAAGATGCATCTCTCGAGAACAAATTCTGGATTGTCAATGTTTAGAAGTAGTTTCCTGTCAAAGTAGAAGGAACCAAATGACGATCAACATATTATTGGATATCCATAACGGTCTAGTTTTTATTTCAGTTTATCGATTCATATTCTAAGATGGAGTTCATCAGTAAATTTTGTTTCAAGACGGTGGTTTGTAATAAGTTTATCTTGCTAAATAAATAATAAAATTAAATTAAACTTAAATATATACAATACTAAAAAATTTATTTAGGTAAAATCAGTTATAAATGATTAAAAAACTTAAATGCTCCTCCAAAAAGATTTAAATTTTAATCATATTAAAATATATACCGAATAATAAATATATTTTCGTAAAACTATCATAATATTAAAAAAATTATATTAAATTAAATAAATAATAATATTACCTTAATCAAAAAATTATACATTAAACTATATTTGCATAAAACTATCATAAAAATTTAAATATACTTACATTCTTGGACAAATCCATAAAAGAATTATGAATCATAAAACCCTTGCCGTCATCTCATATGACCACCTGAAAGAAATAAGAAAAGAAGGAGGGAAACAACTCATAATGGACCAAAAAAATTTGTTCACCTTGAAAACTTTAATATCTCTGCGTAGAAGAAAACCGAATCGCCTTCAGAGTTGTTATATGAAAGTTATGGTGGTTTTCCAAGACAAATCTCTGGAGAACGAATTCCGGATTGTCAATGTTTGGAAGCAGTTTCTCGTCAAACCAGAAGAAACCAAACGACAATCATCATATTGCTGGAAATCCCTAATGGTATATTTTTCAGATCAATGTGTCAATCCATATTCGGAGCTGGACTTCATCGGTAAATTTTGTTTTAAGGTGGCGGTTTGTTTGCTTCTGACCTAGAACACTAAAATGTTCTATGAATGTTAATGAATAATGAAGTATATATTGATTACATTTATTTAAAGTATTAGGGTTCGGTAGATATATTTTTTCCATAGATATGATAAATTTATAAAAAAATTGAAGTTATTTTAACTATAAAATCGAATATTTGATTTAAATATGTAAAGTTTTTATAGGTTAAATAAGAAAAAAAATTGGTATGATCCGAATTTTATATGGATTATTCATCAATATATTGGGTAAATTCGTTTATTACTCGGATATCTATTGATTAAACGGGTCAAAAATTTTAAAAGGCATAAACACCATTAGTGAATCTTATTTTTCTGAACAAATCGAAGGGTATATTTTGTCATATCCAATTAATCAAGGGCCTTTTGTCTAATCATTCAAAAAATCTGATTAGAATTAGATGATCCAATATGAACCAGGGAAAAAGTATTTTGTAATTAATGAAATCGAATTAGAAAGAACAAAATAAAAGGTATTTGATGTCATATTTACAAAAAAGAAAGATTATTTTTGAGAAAAAGAGGCCAAATGAACCCCGATTGATAGAGTAGATTATTGATCAGTGTACAAAAGGGAGTGCGGGTAAGTTTACCAGATTGGACGAGTTAATTATGGTTAATGTTTTGGGTGACAGTGAGGGATGAAGAAAGTCACGCAGTTGGGTAAATCGGAGACAAAGTATGACTTGGGATATACAACCCCTCGCCACTTTCTCCCAAATTATATATTGGACTCTCTTTATAGACAATGTTTTACATCTTTAATTTTTTGTTAAGTTTTTAGGAATTTTTTTATAACTGTTTAAATTCTGTAGCTATGGTCCCAAAAAATATGTAGTTTGGATGTCAAAAAAACAAATTCTGTTGTTTTATTTAATTACTGAATTAATTATATATATATATATATATATATATAATATTTCTAAAATTTTGTTTAATATATATTAAATAACAGTTTCTATGAAATTTATAAAACAGAAAAAATACTTTGATTATTATTTTGTATTTTATTCAACAAAATTATCAAAATTTGAGTTTTTAAGGTATAACCAAACTCTAATTGGAATTTTAAATTTATTATAGTAAGATACGATTAATATCTTCATCAATGCGTTGAGTTCCCTCTCAAATCTTTTGTCAGCTGCTCCTAGTCCAAGTTTGACATTTCTCCGCTTCTTTTTCTTAGTATCTCAGTTTTGTCCCACACTACATGAAAAATGGCATTTAGCACTACACAGGAAATGCTACCAAAAGCATACAATAGCGTTTCCGTGAACGATGTGACAGCCATGGCTACTTTAGACTCCCCTATTGTAACTTTTCTGAATGCTATGATTATTGGGCCTATTATAGCGCAAAATAACTAGTATATGATTGTTTTTTGAAATTTTTTTTGTACAAGTATTAAGTGTTTTATAACACTTTACATGTGCCAGTTAAATAGTTTTTTATGACACATTTAACTTGTAAATATTTTTCGTGACATTGTCAAATATTTTTATGACACATTTAACTTTCATCATCAAATATTGCACATAATTAGTGCTCTTCCATATTATGCGGTGGCATCATCAAATATCGAAATTCTGCTATTTTCTAGTTACTGGAATATTGACTTTTAGAAATAACAATTTTCAATGATATTAATAACCACAATGAAATAAAAACATAGTATTTGAGTGCTTATTAGAAGTCCAAAGCTAACAATGATGTGGACATCGACCATGAAGGCTTACTAGTGGAAGCTATTGAAGTCCCAAACATACAAGATGGACCAAGCACGAGATGCAAGACAAGTGCACTAAGAGACAAGTTCAATCAAGGAGTATGCAAGCTACTCGAACTCATCTTATCAACCTTAGACACCAACCAAGCACTCACCGGAGCAAACATGCAGGCGGCGACTAATTCAACCACCAACCTAGCTAATAAGGTAAGTTTGTGCTATACAACTAAATTTCATGCAGGTGACGGCAACAAATAAACTTCCACAACCAAAACACGATGAAACAAAAGACTTACCTTAAGTAGAAACCGAGTGAGACTTTAATGTGTTGATTTTCTTTTAAATGTGTGTTTAATTTTTGTATCATGCATCATGAATGCTGCGCCATTCAAGGTTCATTTTAGTGATTTGATTGCATAATTGTAGAGCTAAATTAGCTATATTTTCTGCCCATTGAAGGCACCACGGATGAGCTATATATAAAGCTCCTTGCGGTTTGTATTTTTTACACAAGAATCAATAAAGATAAAGTTTTCTTTCAAAGTATTTGCCGTCTAATTCTCTTTGAGGAGTCAAGATTTTAGTCAAGATCAAGCCTTGTGAGGAGTCCAAGCCTTGATCAGACCGAGATTATCAAAGGAATCACCACCCTCCTTTGTAGTTCTCATCCGCAACCTCCCGCACATGCACCAACCCTAGAGGATCGACTCTTGAAGTCTTCTCCACCAGTTCCACCATCACACGGCTATAAGGATTGGTCCATTGAGGTCTTCTTGTGGTCTTCATCAAGCCATACCACATGGCGAGGCACATATCAAACAAAGTCAAACTCATACAATTCATGAACTAGATTTAAAAGATAGACAAACTCAATACAAAATGTGAACTATATTCAAAAGATAGACAAAGTAATTACAAAACATGAATTAAACCAAAACATGGAAGCATTCCTTTATCTCCACGAGCATCATTGCCTCTTGATGACTGACCTTATTCTTGTTTTGGGTGTCTGCAGAGTTGTTGATGTTTCTGAAAGCTGGTAGGAACATTGGTTCATTGTCTTCTTCGTATACCTCTTTGCGTATTAAGTATCTGAGATTGTGTCTATATTGTCGTTCAATGATCTCCTCCACATCATTTCCCTGATCGTCGTCTGCTACATGTTTTGTTTGTTGCGGGAGCTGTGGCTTTATTCCAAATACAGGGAGTCCACATATGAGTCCTTTCATTTGTTCCATATGAGTATTTTTATTGACATTCAAGCTTTGGGCTAAGAGAGATCTTTGAGAGAAAATTAATCATAACGACGGAATGAGAGAGCAAGTGAGTCTCTTTTATAGAACAGGTGATTGACCTAATGTTTTGGCTCCGTCATGAAATTTTAACTAATTTGGTACAAATTTTTTTGGCTCTAAAATTTTAATATTTTGGCTCTAAAATGTTGATATTCCTATGTGTGTTTATATATAAAGAACAACACTACAAAAAACGTCAATTCTTAGCATATAAAATATGCTACAATACATGTAATGTAGCATTTTCATAAATCTATGTCATCGGCAGCTATATTAGGTATGCATTGTATGATAGTATTATTCTTCTATGCTATGTTAAGTAAGATATCATAGCAAAATATGTGTGCTTTTATATTTGTTTTTATAGCGGATCAGTATTTTAGAGTTAAAATTATGATAATACAATACACACACTATAATAATTATTTCTACAATAACAGTTACTCAATGCTATATTTTAGTTCGTTTCATCATTAACATATGCTGTAGTTAACAATGTAATAGCTATTTATCATTGCTATTATATTAGATTATAACATTTTTTGCTATTATATTAGATTATAACGTTTGTTTTTTGCTATTATATATGGCATTCAACTATCTTCTTATATTAATTGATCGAATCCTAAGTACAATCAGAGGAAAAGGCAAAACAAATACATTCATTAAACAAAACATAGTATGGGTTCGAATCTTACATAAATGAAGTCTGTAACCCAATAACCATTCATGACAAGGTCTGAATCCAAAATCCAGGCCGGCGTCGAGAATTAACCGCGCACCTGGATCAGGAGAGGCGTGGGCTAGCGCGCCTCATCCAGATTAAAGACAAATAAGAATTAAGTTATAGCTTATTCAAGTAACTAACACTAGATAAGCTGGACCAGAGTTTCTTCATTCCCTGAAACAATCAAAATGTATGTCTATCAGTTTTTGATAATCGCCATCAAATATAAAACCAAAGCACAACATGTATAATACATTTGTTATTTACCATTGTTCTTCATTTCAGAAGATTACCAATTTATCCATTGGCCAAGCTATAGACGAACCAAGAGCATCTTTCATATACTAGATTTCATCTGATGGCCTCCAAATTGCTACATCGTCTATTTTGACCACGTCTACCCAAACTCTAGTTGCCTTTTACCCTAAAAGAACAAAATGTACCTTCTATTGTGGGTCAACTTAATGCACACGTCTCTCTACAACAACCTGCTTCTTGCTACCAATATCCATCAAAATGCATTTCTGGTTTTCTTTTATAATTTGTTCACAATGTTTACACTACCATGTTTACCAATATACCAAATTAAAAAGAGAGAATATAATCACATGACTTTATATAGAAAATCAGAACACATGAGATCTTCAAACAGTAGACTGTGAAGCTAGTCTCTTCGTAGGAGACTTCAGACCAGTGTCTGCAAACTTCTGTACATTAGAGGCAGTAGGAGACTTTGAACCAGTGGCTGCACATTTCGTACCATTTGAACCTCCTGCATCTGTTTTCTCTCTGACTGATTGAGTAGTTGCTGCCTTTGAGGGAGTTGTATCACAGAAAACTTTGTTGGCAGGCCATGCCACACAAGAATGGAAACAATCTTCTAGGTATGCAATATCCACCGTAGGTCTCCATATAAACGTCCCAGCCATAAGTATCTCACCGACAAAAAATTTCACTGCCTTTGGTCTAAGAGGAAGTCTATTCACTAATGCATTATGTGCTTATGTTTGCCAACGTCCCTCAACTACAACTACATCATCGTCTGACAGACCCAGTAGTTTACATTTGTTTAAAGAATTTGTTCTTAGGTACTGTACATATGTGTTACATGAACACATTAAAACAACAATACATATGTGTTACATGATCATAAACACGTATACTAATGTAAAATTTTGAAACTCATAAGAAATTAGCAATGGTGTAATGTCTTCTTCTCAGACCACTTTTCCCAGATTTACCACCTTAGAGGTAGGCCAAGCAATCATGTACCCAACAGCTTCTGCAATTGTTGACATCTTCTCTGCATGTCTCCAAAGGAAAGCTTCTTGATTTGTAGCAGTGTCGACTAAAACCTTGATGTTCATAGGGCCTAAGCGACATTCATTATCAATTTCATTCGGATCATCACTAATAATCCGACCCTCATCTATTATATCATCATCTCCACACCAATCAATCAATAAACACTTTGGTTGCAATCTTTTATTCACACTCTACACGTAGTCAAACATCAAATTATGTAAGAACTCCAACTTAAATACTTATATTAGTGAAATCAATCAATTGACTTACTCTTGCAGCTGAGTTTTCACCAACTTCAGGCTCTTGTCTCTGTAATGATATAAATTTAAACAAGTCATAATACAATTGGTATTTTAAGATGTATACTGTAACTCGGATTATGATATATAAAAGTAAAGGTATCTTACCTGGTTATGCATTCTGGATATTATATCTTCCAACTCATTAACCTTTTTTTGGAGACAACTTGACTTTCTTCCATGTAATTCATGTACTTACTCTTTACATTGAAACACGCTAGTTTGGTTTTTGTCATGTTCTGTCCTAGAGCCCTTAAACGACCCAGACTATCAGGTCCTAGTAATTGGTGTAGTGTGTCATTTGCATCATACGCCGCAGAGGATTGATTATCACTATTGACAGTCTCTGCTGCCTTCTCCTGTATATTCATTACCAAAATCATTACATGACAAAGAAATACAAAAACCATGAGCTACATGTTTATAGTTGATAACTCACAATCTTTTCAGCTGTGTTAGTATTCACCTATGTACCATCCTTCTTGGTACGCGACTTAACCCACACTTTTAGTCTGGTCAAATCTGCTGGATCAGCACTTTCTTTTTTCTAAATACAGCATACATAGAATAGCAGATTAGTTTATGCTTATACAATATCTACCATCTTTTAACAGTATGAATCAAGTGATACTTACAATATCTTCTACTAGCCTAACCATTTCTTTACGACTACATGTATGTAGAAGTTGTTTGCTCATTCTTGCCCTGTAGCTATCACTAACAACCTAACAGAGTAGTCCATGTTACTATCAAGTATATGACTTAAATAACAAAATTACTTCAGTTAATTCAGTACCTTAAATGCTTGCCTTGTTTTGAGCTTAACAAATTTACACCATTCCACTAGATCAATATTCTTTGGTCACAGACTCATCCTTTGTTGAGTATTCCCAACTTTATTGATTTCACTGACCATGCGTGATTTTGATGCCCTCCATAAATAGCCCATTTGTTTAAGTACATCAATCTTTTGATACTCTTTAGTTAGATCAAACCTTGCCTACAAATATACACAAACCAGAAATAGTTAAATCAAATTTAAACAAGAGTGTAGTAGTTCACTATAGTTAAGTGTAAATAAATTATAACCTGCACAGATTTCCAAAAAATTGTCTTGATGTCTTTGCCAATCTTTGTCCATTTTTCAATGGTGTAAGTTACGTGTGCACGTACTAATGGTCCTAGATATGATGACAGAGTAACAGACCCAGGACCATAAGGTTCTCCGACTTCATTAAAAGTCACTCGAACTTTTTTATCTGAATCTTTGGCAATATCTTTCATTCTTGTTGGTCCTCGTTGCTTCTTCTGTTTAGGCTAAGCTGCGTGTTCAATATCATCAAACAATTCAATCTCACCTATTGGTTCATCCTCATTACATTCCTTATCAGCAGGCTGATTATTTATAGCACGGTTATTAGCATCTGTCTCATCTACTGAATGGTCATTAGCCTGTGTCTCATCCATTACTGCTGCATCTGTCAAAGGCTGCTCAGGTTCTACTCTCTCATCACCTAGAAGCTCACTACCAGAATGACCATCAACTAGTACAATATCAATATGTTCAGCCTCCTCATCGGGTTGCTTTTCTTTCTGCTTTGGTTTTCTTCCACGCTTCTTAGGCTGCTCAGGTTCTACCCGCTCATCACCTGGAAGCTCACTACCAGAAGGACCTTCAACTAGTACAATATCAATATGTTCAGCCTCCTCATAGGGTTACTTTTCTTTCTGCTTTTGTTTTGTTCCATCCTTCTAGGCTGTTTTCCTATAGTAGTTTACTTGAAAGAAATGACATACACAAACCAAAGACAGTCACTGCATATGTAACATGTTATACATAAAAAATGATCACATAATAACAACACATAGATAGTCAAAAGCATACATAAAAGACGATCACATTACAACAAACACATAGACACTATATAAACTTAAGAGTCTACATTTTTAAACAAAGATTCCTTCACAATCAGATCTGTCATTCCCTCCTTCTTACATATCAAAATCTGTTTCAATGTCTACTATGCCAACATCTAACATCATTATCCCAAAGTCTGTATCTCCATCCTGAATAACTTCTTTCTCACTGTATTTTTGTGGAAGTCTTCTCATAACTACGTGCCAGTGAGATGACTCATTCTCTTGTAAGTAGAACACTTGTTTAGCCTGAGATGCTAGTATATAAGGATCTCTTGCAAAAGACAGTTGACTATGATTCAGATTTACTAGCGTGAAACCTTCTTCTACTTTAACTCCATTACCCTTAACTGCCCATTGACATCGGAATATTGCTACGTAAAAGACATTATAGTCTAACAAAATAATGTCAGTAATTGTACCATAGTAAAAGACCAAATCAACAACTTGGGAGGTGTCTTTTGTACGAGACCTACACACTGATGTAGCCTCATAATAAACTCCACTATTCTGACTTTTCCTATCAGTAGACCTAGTATAAAATCGATCACCATTCACTATAAAACTTGTACACTTGCGTGCATGAATACGTGGACCATATGCCAACCACTTTAGTGTTGTTCTATGTTCCTCTGCATCGTAGGTACCTAACAAAGTAACAATAATGCATTTAAAAAATTGACAGTAAGTTTCATTTTAATATATACCAGAGATGTTAGTCACATTAAATTACCTTTTCTTTTAACCAAGATGCAAAATTATGAGTATGCATACTCCATAAGTAAGATGTATCACGCTTGCATCTTACATTTGTGTCTTGTAAGTACTACATGTGCTCACTACAAGATAAAAATATACGATTCAGTCTATGGTCTGTAGTAAGTAAAGGTAAATATGACTCACATCAACACTTACTCTACAAAAGGATCCACAACAACCATATTTTGGATGACAGCAAGATGTGCTATCTTCAACTCTGTCTCAGTAAAACATAATGAAGTTCCAATGGATAATGGACGACCCTCCAATATATAACTGCTCTCGTACTCCACGTTTCTATCTATCTTCTCTTGCACATTAGTTGACTGCTTTAAAAATTCATCACAGAATTTAATACACTCTTCAGCAAGATATGCTTCAGCTATACAACCTTCTGGTCGTGCATTTTTTCTCACAAAATCCTTTAAAACCTTCATATACCTTGTCATAGGAAAAACACATTTATAAGTAGTCATTCATTATGAATAATGTAAAAATCATTCAGTACAGAAACACATTGTACCTTTGAAATGGATACATCCATCTGTAATGGACTGGTCCACATAGTCGTGCTTCTCTTCCAAGGTGTACCATCAAGTGAACCATTACATCGAAGAAACTTTGTGGAAAGTATCTCTCGAACATGCACAGAGTTTCAAAAATCTCTGCTTCCATGGTCATAATCTGTTTTCTATCAATTACTCTATGACACAACTGATTGAAGAATGCACATAGGCGTATAATTGCTAACCTAGCCCCTTTAGGTAGCAAACCCCTAAGTGAAACTAGAAGAAGAACCTGCAGTAACACATGATAATCATGGATTTAAGACTGGAAAGCTTGCAGTCTTAAAGTGATACACATCTAGATATATCTAAACAATATCCATCTGGTCCTTTAAAGTCATACAGCCTCTTGCAAACGATTTTCTTCTCTGATTTTGACAGTGACCAAGGTGTTGGAGGTAGGGAAGTCTTATTTCCTTGGATTCTAGGATGTAAATCCTTTCTGATCCCTAGATGCTCTAGGTCTTTACGACACTGCAAACCATCCTTGGATTTTCCACAATGTAACAATGTGGATACAATACTTACACACACATTCCGTTCCACATGCATTACATCCAAGCAATGCCTTACTGGAAGTTCCTACAAAGTGTATACAGAAAATGAAACACATAGTTAATCAATAGTTGTTTCGATATAATCTGGTAAAATATTTAAGTATTACATTAGAACATACCTTCCAATACGGCAGTCTAAAAAATATTGACCTTTTCTTCCATCTTGATAACTCCTCCTCATTAACTTTTGAATCATCATCTTCTTCTGATTTTCTTGATACATCATCGTTGTCAGATTCTAATCTACATTACTCAGTCCTTTTTCTCTTACTTGTAGATTATTTACCAAAGTCGTTTTTGTAGTTTTTTCAGGATTTTATAAATTTCCTAACCAGTAAGTATTCTACTTTTCCTATTATGCTCAACTTTTCCATCAAACCATAACTTCTTCCCTCTAAAACTGTGTGTCGGTGACAGAGGCTTACGATGACACATGTAGACATGTTTCCTACTAAACTTCAACTACATACTGTCTGTGTGTTTCCCACATAAAGGACATCCCATCTTACCCTTCACCTTGCAGCCTACAAGATTACCATATGCTGGGAAGTCATTTATCGTCCAAAGTAACATTGCTTTAAGTGTAAAACTCATTTTTGTCAAGGCATCATATGTAGACACTCCATTCAGCCACATATAATGTAGATACTCTATCAATGGCTACAAGTAAACATTAATATTATTACCAGGCTGTTGTGGATCGGGAATTAATACTGTAAGCATTACGTTTTCCTTTTTCATACATAAATCTACTAGGAGATTGTAATTAACTAACAAAACATGCCAGCAGCTGTAGCTCGACTTCTTCATGTTGAATGGATTAATTCCATCTGTTGCCAGTCCAAGCCTCACACTTCTTTATTTTACTGCAAATGTTGGGTATTTGGTATTCATCTGGTCCCATGTAACTGAATCTACAGGTTGCCGTACGATTCCATCTGTACTTTCGTTACTATAATGTCACCTTAAATCATTGGCTATTCTCTCTGATCTATACATTCTCGTAAGTCTATGGATGATAGGAAAATACCGTAGTACCTTCTGTGGGACTCTTTTCCTTACTTCACCATTGTGCATATTAGTTTTCTACCTTGAAGCCTTGCACTTATGACAATTGTCTAGCTTCTTTTACTTATTTCTGAATACACAGCAATCATTGACACATGCATGGATCTTCTCGTAGCCCATATCAAATGATTTCAGAAATTTTATAACATCATATAATGATGTGTGTAACACATTATCTTCTGGCAGTATCTCTGACAAGGTCTCTAGCAGGTCATTGAAGCTCTTGTCGGACCAACCATTATGTGTCTCTAGCCTGAACAATAACAATATTGTTAAATTCTTACTATGATTTATATAAAATGTATACAACAGTGTTCCAACATCTACAATCTTTGGAGGAAATCATCTTCTTTATTATCTTCACCCTCAGCCTGATAACCAGACTTATCCAAGACCTCGACAGCTTGATACAATTCTAAAATCTCATCATTAAACATATGAGATTTGTATACACTATTGTTACATGCCTTAAGTTCTCCATGATGATACCAATTAGACCACACCTTGTAAGACTCGTCCATTCCTCTTCTTACAAGGTGGTCAACTACGACACTGCTAATATGACGGTCTATGTTATAACAGTCAGTACATGGACATACAATCATATCTACACCTCCCATACCCTCAGCCACTACCCTTACAAACTGTGTAGCTCCTTCCTTATATGCATGATTAGCTCTTCATTACATAAAGAAAAGAAATCTAATGAAGTGCAACCCTCTAATTGAAACCTAACCTATAAAATCAATTAACTTACCTGCAAAGATGCACCCAATCCTTGTGCACAATTTTATATGTCAACCAAAACTAAAACCAGACAAATTAAGAAATATCTTAAACACATAGAAGAACTTAAGCATATAGTCCAAATTATACAGAACTTAAAAACATCCAATTATGGACGGCTAGTGCTGCCGCACTGTTTTCAGCCTATTTGGTTCCAGCTGCTGTTTCTTTTGATCATCGATATCGTGCTCCCAGTCGTCATGGAGAGTCAACTGCAGAGTGGTACTCAATTAGCTAGATAGGGAGACATGGCTAAGGCGTCATTCCAAATTAGGAGAGCAAATAGGCAAGTCAGCAACCAAGGAAGCAACAATGAATGGGTTCAGCTCCTATACCAAGAGAAGAGGGGAGAAATTGAAACTGTGATGGTTCTAACAGACTTGGCGACAATTCTATATAGGGAATTCAATTGTGAGAGAGGTGCGGAACTTCATGATTCAAAATCATTAATGCTATAACACATATGGTAATATACAAAGACAGATTGCAGTTGATGAATATACTAGCATATAATCCAAATTAAAATCAGAACTTAAACCATCCAATTATACTATAACTTCATGACTCAAAATAATGAACGATATAAAAGACTAAGACAGATTGGAGTTGATGACTATACTAGCATATAGTCCAAATTATACAGAACCTCAACCATCCAATTATGATTACTGACATGTGCCTGTGCGAGGTAAAAGTATGGTTCAGCTTTGAAATCCCTTAATTTGCACTCAGCAAAACTTGCAAAAGAAAATTTATAAAGATAAGTCAAATCAATACTCTAATATATAATAGATTCAGAATTCATTATAGTTCTAATAAGACCACTCAGAATATAAAGGTTTTAGGCCTATTTAGCAATTTCAGAAGCTATGTTTGGCACATATACATAAACTATCTAGATCAACTGGTTTACTAAACTAAAAGACAAATATTGTTTTTAACATTCAAACCAGAACTATCTACAATGTTTCTTTACAACAATGACATATTAATCAACCAGTCTAGGTAACAAACAATGACCTATTAATCTAACAAGATTCTTAAGAACAATATCAAGGCTACATAACAGAAGGATATACACTTAGTTTAATTAGACTAAGAACTAGTAAGAACAATTAAAAAATCTTAGATTCAATGAAACCTTAACAAAATCTTCGATTCTTAAAATCTTTAGATACATAAATAACTTGTAAACAGATTTGAGATTGTATCCTCTATTGAACAACAAATGCATTACTCTAAACAATATCTTAAAGCTGACAACACCTATAGTTACGAAGAAAAGGTGATTTCAAAATTACAATATAGGAAGAAATCAAAGCCTGGATATAGAATAACAATCAACAAATCTCAAATTTCTCTTACACACGAAATCGATTAAGAAAGTCTCAGAGAACATGCATTAACAAAATCTGAAAGAATATAGAACTAAACGATATGAAAATTTCAATCAAAACTCAAAACATATCAAACAAATCTCACAGAACAAAAATAAGAACAAAATTGAAGAAGAAGAGTCCTGAAAACTTGCCTTTGATGGAATTGAAAATTTGACAAATACCCCAGCCATTGAAGACGGCGACAAGCAAATAGAACATTGAAAACAAAAAAGAATAATAAAGCTTAGATAGTCTCTCAGACTACAAATCGGAAAAATATATGAGATTAGATAGTAAATGTGAGACCCAAACTTGAGACCCAAAACTTGAGTTTTGAAAACTCAATTTCGTGGCCCATAAGGCCCATCAAGGAGAGAAGATTCAAAATTTGAATGAAAAAAAAAGATTTGTTGGAGAAAATAAGGCTTTGCAACCTAACCCTAAAATCATGTCATGCCTCCTATATAACTGACTAATCTCAGCACCGATTCATCTCTTTACCTTCTCCTCTCTATGAAGTCGAAATCTCAAACCCCAATGTGTTGCTCTCGGAATCTGTAGAGACATCAATCAGACCTGCAACTGATCTCTCTCTGAAGAATCTGTAGCCGCAAACCGCTTATCGATCAAAGTTTTATCGAAGAAGTTACGATCGAGCTAAGGTGTGGAAAGCTCATTATTTCAAGAATTCATAGCCGAAAACGGAATCCAAATCAGAATTGTATTCAGGAAGATACAATCTGTTTAAGGGACGTTTTCTCTTACAATCTGAGTAAGAGAGGCTAGGAACTTGTTGGCTGTGGATAGAGGACATATCCAGGAAGCCAACGAGACCATTGGACCTTCAGATCAAGGTAGCTGCTAGGTCTTGTGTTTCAGCCCATTTTTCCTATGTTTTTCGATATGTGCACCGGTCAATCAAGGTGAGGACGTGATTTGCGAGTCTCTTAGCTTCGGTTTAATTTTGGCAGTTTATTTAAATATTATATATATTTTAATAAATATAAATATATATTATATAT
>OVBA01000867.1:0-53786 GCA_900406435.1 Lepidium aucheri
GTGCTAGATGTGCCAACTCGATGGAATTCTACATACAAGATGCTTAATAGGACTCTGAAGTATCAACCTGCTTTTTGTAATCTTAAACTCATTGATTCCAAGAATTACAAGTTTCTTCCTATAGACAAGGAATGGGTACGAGGGAGAATGATGTGTGACTTTTTGGAGCCGTTTGATGAAATTACTTGCCCTTTTTTAGGTGCTACTTATCCAACCTCAAATTTGTACTTCATGCATGTTTGGAAGATTCAGAACTGGTTGCAAAAGCATGAGACTAGTGCTGATGAGATTATTAGAGGAATGGTCATCCCTTTGAAAGAAAAGTTTGATAAGTATTTGGAAGAATATAGTGAGATTCTTGCAATGGCTTCCGTGTTTGATCCAAAGCTGAAATTGATGCTTGCTGAATTTTGTTTCAAAAATCTTGACATGAGTTCAGCCGAAGAGAAGTTGAAGTACTTACGTGAGAAACTTCAAACACTTTTTGAAGCATATGAGAACAAGCCAAAGTCGACACCAACACCTTCAGAAACACGAGAAAATATTCGAAATTATGGTGGAAATCAAAGTGGAAACTTCACCAACTATGATGTAAGTGTTTTTTATGTCTTTAATTTTCATGAACTTACGTCATTTATATCAATTTAGAATGTGACACTTACATAACTTATATTAATTTGGAATGTAACTCTTCTTAACACTTACGTACTTAATATTAATAGTTAGGTGCTGTAAATTTATATGCTTTTCTTTTTATGCACTTACGTACATAACTTATATATATGCACTTACATAACTTATATGCTTTTCTTTTTAGTTTGTTATGATCTTTTAAATGTTGTTGTTAGTTACATATTATTGTAATCATTTCTTTTAATGATTACTTATATGATTTTCTTTTAATGATTTTCATTAACATCATTTCTTTATGTTAATAAGAATTTTTTGCTTTTCGAAAAGCTAATGTTGTTGTTAGTGGAAAGCCCTCTTTGGAGATATATTTAGACAAACCAACGTTAGATACACGGAGTTTTGAGAGTTTGGATATGTTGAAGTATTGGAAAGATAACTCTCAACGCTATAGAGTATTAGCTTCTATGGCTTGTGATCTTCTTAGTATTCCGATCACGACAGTAGCTTTAGAATCATCTTTTAGTATTGAAGCTCGAGCTTTGAACAAGTACAGAAGCCGTCTTCTCCCAAAGAACGTTCAAGCACTAATATGCAGTCGGAATTGGTTAAAAGGATTTGAAGCTTATGAAAATGGTACGAATACAATTTTTGATGAGTTTTAAGTTTATGGTATTCATAAATTCTGAATTAACTTGTTACTTTATATTTTTATACAGAAGAAAATAAAGAATATGATGGTGAAGATGCAACACTACCTTCTCTCCAATCAATTGTTGAGGATCAAGATTTAGATCTATGAAAGTTATGTTACAATTTGACATTTTTTAAGTTTTCAGTTAGTTTCCTTTAAATTATTTGGTTATATTATGCTTTTAGTTTTTTGGCTTTAGCTTTTTTATAAAGATTTTGGATACTTTAGTTCACTTTTTATTTGGTGAAATAAATTAGATTAGCGTTATAATCTTCTTAAGTATAAACTCAAAATGAGAAAACAAACATAAACTTAAGATATTATCAAAAACTAATCCATAAAACATAAATAAATTAAGCTATAAATGAATAATTCAATGAAGTATAAACAAAACAGACCTGCAAAGCGTAATCACGAAATCATCTTCAAAACTCAAAATAGGTTTATATATATTTAGATGAAGTAATTGTGCAATGAATCGTTTGTAGCTCAGTGGTTGTAGTCACCTTGTCATCAGCCAGAAACCTGGGTTCGAATTCCATCTTATGAGTTTTAATGTTTAAATAAAAAACCGTGGGCCAGCCTGTTTGTCCGTTAATGTTAATGGACCGGGCATTCAGTATTTGGTCCGCGGTTTAAGCGGACTGACCCGTTGCGGTCCATAAAAAAATCAAACCGCGAAATTGGGCCCAATGGACGCGGGCCAGCCTGTTTGACATGGCTACAAATCAGGCTTAGTTTTCTTTTCTTTTTTTTTTCTTTTCTAAATATTCAGTCATGCTTTTTTCTCTCTTTTTTTTCTTTGGAATGGAGTTTGCCTTTGGTGGTTTTGCCTTAATGAATTGAAAAAAACTTTATTCTCAATTATGATTTTTTTGTTGAAATGTCAAATTTATTTATTAACAAAAAGGGATTTACAGTGAGAGAGTTCAAGACAGAAATTACAAACTGTCAAATAATAAAAGAATTAATGATTATTACTCTCAATCCACCTTCGACAAAGGCTTTCAAGGTGATGAGGCCAGCTGTAGTTAAGAGATAAAAGCCTATTACAGATTACTTTGGAGATTATTCGAGAGAGGATGGAAACAGGAGCAGCATAATTACCATGAATGTGAGCATTACGTTCTCTCCATATGTAGTAAACCACATATTAGAAAGTCATTTTTGCCAAAACTAGATCCTGAAAACTAAGGGAAGTAGAGAAAATAGCATTGACAATATCAGTCAAATCAAGGGAGATAGAATCACCAAAGAGACCAGAAACAAGGTCAAACCAGACAACATAGTTGTAGGAACAAGCAAAAAAGAGATGATTTCTAGATTTATCTCTTTCTTCACAAAGAATGTAACACTGTTCGAAACCTCAAAGACGCATACAGACTCCTATTGATAACCTATCTTTGAAGGCTAACCAAGTAATAAAGGACAACATGGAATAGCTTGAGGAAACCATACCAAATTACACCAAGAAACTCGAGAAAGAGTAGTACCAAGCTGATGCCAAGTGTTAGAAGAGGAGAAATGAGGCTTGAAATCATTGGTTGTATGTCTCTAGAGAAGAGTATCAGTACCACCAGAGGAAGAAGGTGGAATTTCAGCGTTTAAAGAAGCAACAACTGAGCCAAAACAACGAGTAGAAGAAGGAATAAAGGACCAGCCAAGAGAAGAGCAAGCATCTAAAACTTATGCAGATAACGGAATACCAAAAAATCTGATACCATCATCTCCCAAAACAAAATGATGTTGCACAAAGAACTCCAATTATCAAACCAAAAGAAGGTATTGCGGCCAGAATTGATATCCACCTTAATGAAGTTATAAACCTTATCACGCAATTCGAGAAGCTTTTTCCACATCCAAGAGCCTCGAGTTTTAATTTTAACTTCCCAAAAGGAAGAATGACGCAATAAGTAGTGTCGAGTCCAAGCAACCCAAAGAGAAGATGTAGAAGAAGACGCCAAATAAGATGGAAAGCAAATACTTTAAAAGTAACTTTGAGAGATCGAATGCTTAAACCACCTTCAGATTTTGGCAAACAAATATCTTTCCAAGAAACTTTAGCTTTGCAAGAGATAGATGGGAACCTGACCAGAGAAAAGCAGAGCATAGCCTCTCAATCTCCTTACGACATTGATTCAGAAGTCTAAAAGTAGTGCACCAGAAAATGGTAATGCTAGTAACAACAGACTTGATAAGTTGAAGCCTTCTTGCGAATGAAAGAGTTTTCATAGCCCAAGAGTTCATTCTGGATTTGATTTTAGATACCAAAAGATCATAGTCAGATTTGGTGATAGCTTTAGTTAGCAGAGGCAGACCAAGATATCTAATAGGAAGTGTACCAGAAAGAATACCAGCTGAAGCAGTAGTAGTGAAAAACTCAAAAGTAACTCTTCCCCAGTACAAAAAGAGGATTTAGAAACGTTCATACGCAGACGAAATGTTGCGAAACTCATCAAGAACCGGAATAAAACCTTGGAGTAAACTCGTAGTGCCATCAGTAAACACCATGATTTCGTCAGCGAAACACAAATGAGTGAGTTCCAAATCCTTACATAAAGGACGATAACCAAAAAGAGAAGAAGCAGCTGCCTGATTTAGCATTCTGGAAAGTATGTTATTAACAATAACATACAAATAAGGAGAGAGCAAACAGCCATGTCTTATGCCGCGAGAACTGGTAAAAAAACCTACAAGGTCTCCATTAATAGAGACAGAAAGGAGGCTGTGGAGATACAAACATCAATCCAATGGATGAATAAATCAGCAAGCTTCATAGCTCTTAAAACTGCTGAAATAAAGGACCAACTCACAGTACCAAACGCCTTTGCTATATCAAATTTTATTGCACACCTTGAGGAGATTAAATCTTTATGATAATCCTTGACAAACTTATATGCAAGAAGAATATTCTCAAGAAGAAAACGATGCATAATAAAAGCACTTTGATTTGATTCAATTGCATCAGGAAGAATAGCTTTAAGACGATTAGCTAGAATTTTAGAAATGACCTTATATAGAAGATGAAAGTTGGCTATTGGACGATAATCTTTCATCGAAGAGGCTGAAGAACTCTTTGGAACCAAGGTGAGAGCAGTGGCGTTAACAACTCGAGGCATAAAGCCAAAAGTAAAGAAAGATTGGATACCAATTATAAAATCACTACCAATAACTGACCAAGTTGATTTAAAAAACTTCATAGTAAAACCATCAAGACTAGGCGATTTATTCGATAGCATAGCAAATAAAACTTGTTGAATTTCTGATGAAGTGATAGGAGAAAAGCTGCTCAAAAAGAAGGACAAGAATAATCCACTAAACCGAACAAGATATTATCAGAATAAGGAGTCACTTAGAGTCTGAGTTCGTAAACTTATTATAGTTCAACAACTTCCTTTTTAATATCTGAAATGTCAGTAAGGATAATACCAGAGTATGTAGTTATAAAATGAATGGGGTTTTTAGCAGCACAATATTGATCAACACGGTGAAAAAATGTAGTATTATGATTACCTTCACCAAACCATTTAATGTGAGACTTCTATCTAAAAAATTGTTCTTCAACAAGAGCAATATGATACCAACAAGAAGAAGCTAAATTCAGAGCAGTGCAAAGAGTTTCATAAGTAAGTTTAGACCGAAGTGGAATATCATCGTAAAGAGATTTATTCAAATCTCATAAAACTGGCTTCAAAAGCTTGAGTTTCTTATGGAAAAGATAAGGAGCACTGCGAGAATGAAACAAACTAGGAGACTGATCCCAAATCTCCTTAACACGAGTGAGAAACTGAGGATGACCAGATACAAAGTTTAAAAAATGGAAACAGCGTCTTGAGTGAGAAACCACAGAGATAATCGGACTAAACAAAGAGCATGGTTCAAAATACCACCAGTAGAAAATTCAGCATAGGAGTGAGAAAATTTATTCAACCACTCTGTATTAATCAAAGTACGATCGAGCTTCTTACCAATTGGATCAGCAGTTCTCTTGTTCCACCAAGTAAACAAGGGACCATGGTAAGCTAGATCAGTAACTTCCACAGAAAAAAAATCTTTGAAACCTCTCCATACCTGATTGATCAAATAGATAATATTGAGATCTAGAGTGCTCAACGGAGGATAGAACCTCATTAAAATCGCCTAGGATAATCCAAGGTTGTTGAAGATAGGAGAAATTTGATTTCAATGCAGTGAATTCATTCCAAAGATTACGCCTGTCTGCCTCAAAGTTAGAAGCATAGACTGCAAAGAGAATAAAAGATTCACCAGAAATATAGTGAACTCGACAAGTGATATGTTGAGCACTTTTAGCTAATAGAGTAACAGCAACATCTTTAGAACTACAAAACCATATACAACCAAGTCTATGGTAATTATAGTTCGTGATCTTATTCCAACCTGGGAAAATAGAAAGATTTTGTTCACCAACCCATTTCCGCAATACAACTGATAGAAAGATTTTGTTCACCAACCCATTTCTGCAAAATAGAGTGCTTGCGTGGCTGATTAAGTCCACACATATTCCAAGAAAAAAGAGAAATCATGTTGGATTTTCTGGGAACATATCCTTGATTGACACCCTTAGTTCTGGAATTAGAGAAAGTTTTAGGAAGATCATCCATTTGTTTAGCTTCCTTAGCCTTTAAACGAGTTCGTGTAGGAACAAGAGAAGAATTCTGATCCAAGATTTCACCTTTCTCACGAACTTCACTTAAGATATCAAACCGAGAAGAGTAAGACTTCAATGAAGGTAAAACATCATTATTTACCGGAGAGCTAGATCTTCGACCATTCTTTGCAACAGTTTGGCAATCGGAAACAAAAATCTTATCAGTGACCATCTAAGAAGTGGAAATAATATCAGACTCATTTTCAACCATAGACAAAACAGGATCGGTAATCTCTGGAACCATGGGTGGAACAAGAACCACCAAGATCACAGGTAAGTCAGAAACCACTGTTGAAGCAGACACCACAGAGGCTACAGAAAACTTAGGAGCAACAACGAGGGAATTGTGTTCAACAATAGGCATAAAAGAAGGAACATGAACCTGAGTAATAGAAAAAGAAACATGAGAAAAACCAGTAATAGAACTGGAACCTTCAGAGGAGAACTACTCTGCTTTTCAGATTTACAAACTTGAGAATTATTTCCCTATTTCTTGCAAAGCTCACAGCGTAAAGAAAGCCAAGGGAAGGAGACTTGAACATTAGCTTCCAGATAATTGCCTTTCGGAATGTTGATCAAAGAAGGAAGAGGATTCTTGAGGTTAACCTCAATCATGATTCGAGCAATATCAAAACGAAGACAATTTTCATTCTTAGGATGTAATTTGATCGGTTCACCAATGAGACTAGCCAAGAATCCCAAGCCTTTATAAGAGAATAGATGATTAGGAACTTTCTCAAAATTAATCCACATAGGAATTGAAGCAAGATCCAACTCTGAAGAAGAAGAACCAGGAGACCATTGACGAACGATTAACGATGAATCACCAACATGCTAAATTTTTTGATTAAGAATACGTTTATGAGTACTTTCATCATCACTTCGGAAAATTACTACAGAGGAAGAGATGAGATTCACATCAATCTTTAAATTCTTCTTCTGATTTCATCAAATCTGGTTCGCAATAGCGTGAATTGGACCGATATGTAGAATATCACCGATTCTCAGTTATGATTTTGACTTTGTATGCTTTGAAAAGTTGTTTACTTTTTGAATTGCTAAGCATTTGATATAAGATCATATTGTTGTATGACATGACATAGTTTTGGCAGAACAATTACCGGAGAGTAACAACAAAAATATCATGCTTATAATTATGGTCTCTATACAGACGGAAGCGAAAAGGGTAATTAATACGATGTTTATGTATGCTTACTATATTCTTATATCCGAACCTTTTTGAAAACAAAATTTGATGCAGAAATGAGAAGAGAAGTGGAATTCCAAAAAAGTGATAATTCGTGGACCTCTCCCAATAAAGAGAACAACGATAACAATGGAAACTCCAACAAAAAAATTATTATTTTGCCTGATTCTATGGAATTTCCATTCAAATTAGCTGGTTAGTTTCACTTTTTCATCGACTTTATAATTGATCAATATGTTTAATTTACATTTTTTTCAATACATCATCTACTTAATGGTTGTGCTTGACTAATAAAATAATATACAGTTAACTTCAAAATCATTGAACAATAATGTTGATTTTCTTTTTGTTTTGAAATAATAAATTCGTTTAGTGTTCGAGCAAGATTCAGTATAAAGTGTTCTATATCAAGCTCTGATAGAACTTAGTGGGAAGATGGGCAAGGCTAAAAGAGAAAGAAGGGATTGCATAAGTAAAAGATGGTCAAGTGTGATTTTATTACTCAAGTTCAAATGAACCAAAAAAGACGATCCTTTTACAAGGATCCTCCACCCTATTTGTAAGATATATAGGTGGTTACAACTGATTTAAAATAGGAAAGATTACATTCTTGTTTAGATCCGAAAATATCTAAACGATTTTTGCTAGATTCTAGGAAGTTTTTCTTATCGGAATGGAAAAATTTATGTTTCTTCTTTTGATAACATGTCATCCAACTTCCTTCTCGTTCTGCCAAATTGCCGAGAAGGAGCCTTTTCAAGTTAGTCTTTAAGGATCGAGATGACCCTTTGGTCACTTCAACAAGTTCATGTCTTGAGGATTTATTGGATGTTGATTGTTTGTGTGGACCGAAGTAGGATCTCGGATCAACCTCTAATAATTGTCCCCCTAGATTCAGAAAATTGTCCGTGAATTTTCAAATTGGTTAGTTACGTGCTTCTAGATTCTTTGGTCCATGTGTAAAATGGCGATTGGTTTACTAGGTGGTTTATCGGACTAATTAATGATTACACTCTTTTGTCGTTTTGGCTTCCGGTAAATTCCTATAAATATCGTGAGTTTTTACTTTTAATCTCCAGTTGCTTTTGCGATCATTAATTTTTACCATCTTTCTAACTTTCTCTTGTTCGGGATGAACTTCCCTTCTTTACTACTTCTCTTTAAATCTTTTTTTTCTCTTGAATATGGGGCTTGATGATTTCCAACTCTCAAATGTTACGGACGGTATAAATGCCGTTTTAGATGAAGAGAGTTCTCGTCAGCTAGAAGGATCAGCCAGGGCAAGTAGTGAACTTCTGTCCATCTCTACTGAGACTAGGGATATTACTTTGGTCTCAATTGGGCCTAGTTTTGGTCGTGGTAATTCTCGTCATTCGAAGAGGTCCAGGACTAGTGCTCTTCAGATGAAGTCACTTATCGTGACACCTGATATACCTCCAAAAGGCGCTTCGAGGAGGAGAAGAAGTTTACCTTCCGACTTCTGGTTCTTGCACAATCATACGAACACAGCGCCAATATTGTCGTTTCATGTTGAGTGCGCAGATCTGCTGCATCACATCAGAACTTCTTTGGAGCTTCTTCCCCCTCCTGGCCAAATGCAGAATAGGGAAGAGTATGAAAAGATTGCCTACCTCCTTTTTAAGGTTCGATTCTCTTCGGTTCCGAGTTTAGTATTATTGTCATTTTAGATATTCCTCTTAGGTTTTGATAACAGTGTTTTCTGCCGGTTAGCTTATCTCCCATCTGAATGACATCTTGCTGGACCGGGAGAGGATTCAGGCTTGCCCTGATGAAAGTGCCTGTAGAACTGCTCAGCTCGCTATTCGGGCTGGTCAATCTCACTTAGAGGTGGCGGAAGCCAGATCTAGGATAACTACGGTTGAGGAGGAGCTTGCTCGGGTGAAGGCCGAGTTGAGGCAGGAATATGAGAATGTTTTGAAGCTGACCGAGCAGAACGCAGATTTGAATGAGTCACATAGTTGTCTTACGTCGGATCGGAGCACCGCCTTTAGAGTTGTTGAGAAGGCGAATGATTCTTCGCTGAAGCTTAGTTCCGAGTTGAACTCGATGAAGGAGAATTTCGACCTTTGTCTCTGAGAGGCTTTGAATGCCGAGAAGTTGAAGATCTTTCAGGATCTTCATGATCAACTCTCTGGTCGCTTCGAGAGGATTACTGCTCACTTCAATGATCTTGACGCTAACTTGGCTGCTCAACTTTTGTTTGCCCAATACACCGGTTCGGAGAGCGTTATTCAGCTGCTATTGCGTCTAGGTTTGCACATCGCTCCAGCAGTTTCCAATTACGTGGACGCCAAGTGGGAAAAATTTAAGGAAATTGTCAACAGGGAAACCTTGACGGCGCTTCATCCTGAATACTTAGTCGTCGTGGTGTTCAAGATCAGAGAGACCTCCAGTGCTGGCGGTGAGACTAGATTCACAGAAGCACATAGACTTTTCTCTTACCAGCCTGACGAGATCTCCTTGTTTTTGATTATAAATCTGTCTGCAATTTCTATAATTTTTGCTTTATAAAGATTCTTCCTGCTTAAAAGATATGAAATCAACTCAGTTATTTGTTTTATTTTGATACTTTTGATTGTGACGATTTTAGTTTAGTAAAGAAATGAAGTGTTTGAAAACAATTGAATTTGCTTTCATAATTAGGCCAAATTGATAACTCAGATACAATAGATAAAAGTTCAAAGAACTCTTATGTTAATGAAAACAAGAGCTAGGGTCTCGGAATGTTTGCGCATAAACCCGTTATTTAGGCTTTTTTGAGAGTTAGACTTGTAAGCTCTTTTCTTTTGTTAAGCCAAGATTTTTGGACTCGGCTTTAAATGCAAAAGTTATATTTCTTAATACATTTTGCAAGGCTAGGATCGGCGAGATTTTAAGACTCGGCTTAGGTATTTGAGGTTTTAAGACTCGACAAGATTTTTTTCAAGAATTATACTTGACGAGATTTTCAAACTTGGTTTAGTACGTGCGAGATTTTAAGACTTGGTTAGATTTTAAGACTTTGCTTGCATCACGCGAGGTTTCATGACTCGGCTTAATCATGACTCGGCTTAATACGAGCGAGCTTTTAGGACTCAACAAGATTTAAAGATTCAGCTTGGTTTGTGCGAGGTTTAATGACTCAGCTTAATTTGAGCAAGATTTTAGGACTCGGCCAAATTAAGACTCGACTTAGTTCAACCAAGATATTAGGACTCGGCAAGATTTTACGACTCGGGTTCAGCTGTGCGAGGTTTTAAGACTCTGCAAGATTTTACAACTCGGCTACAGTTGTGCGAGATTTTAAGACTCAAATTAGAGAGTAAGGTCTCAGCCGTTGAGGTTTTAAGTATTGACAATATTACGAGAAATCAGTCTCGGCTTTATGTATGAAACTATGTTTTCTCTTTTTCGAGAACTTGATCTCAAGAAATCTCGACTTTCTATACAAACTATGTTTTGTCTTTTTTTTAGAACTTGGTCTCGTCATATTTGCACAAAAGTATGTTTTGTCTTTGCGAGAATAAATCTCGACTTGCTGTATGAAACTATGTTTTATCTTTAGCAATAACTCTGTCTCGGTACTTTTAGAAATAAGCCTTGATATTTCATCTTTTTTTCGAGTGCTGAGTTGGCAACTTATAAATATTTTAATTAGTTATAGTTGCACCCGAAAGTTACCTACGTACCCCAAAGGATCAAGCCAAAATGTAATATTAACTAAATAATTAAGAGATTAGAGGGGCATTAGTTGATGCGCGATGGATGCCGAGTCAGCGTAGCTCTAGTAGTAGTATCGCTTTAAATTGATGCCATTGCGACCTCATATCTCCTTCCATTTTTGCGATCTTGTACACACCGGGTATGACAAATTTGCAAATTATGTAGGGTCTTTCCCAATTAGCACCAAGTTTTCTAAAGTTTAATTTGGCGTTGTTCTCAAACACTTTTTATATTACGAGATCTCCTTTAGTGAAGTTTTTTCCTCATACTTTCTTGTTGTAGTACTTCGCGGCTTGCTGTTGGTAATTTTTTACTCGGAGTAAGGCGTTTGTTTCGCTGTTCTTCTAAATTGTCAACACTTGTTTCCATGGCGTCGTTTCTAGACTAGTCACTTTCAAGGGAATGGATTCTGATTAAAGTCGGGATGGTGGCTTCGGCTAGGGCAAGTGCTTCCATTTCGTTAGATAGAGAAAAGGGAATGTAGCCGGTTGAACGTCTTGGTGTTGTGCGATGAGACCAAAGTACTCCATCCAACTCGTCAGACAAATTTCCCTTCTTTTCCTCAAGTCTTTCCTTAATTCCATCCAAGATGTGCTTGTTTGTCGCCTCCTCTTGCCCGTTGCCTTGTGGATTTCGAGATGTGGAGTGACTGATTCGGATATTCTAGTTAGCACAGAAGTTGAAAATTTTCACCGAGATGAATTGAGAGCCATTATCTGTAATGATTTCATAGGGTAAACCGTGTCGGCATATGATGTTTTTCCAGACAAACTTAACCACACTTTATCTTTTATATGAGATTATACTTCAGGTTCAACCCATATAGAGAAGTAATCACTCCTAACGACCATGAATCTCTTTTCCCGAGATGAGGGTAGAGGTTCAACTATGTCCATTGTCCAACACATAAACGGATATGCCATAATGGACAAAGTCAATTCCTCGGTCGGAACATGTATTATATGTCCATGTCACTCGCACTTATCCGCATTTAGTTGCATATTTCTGACAATCCTACGCCATAGTTAGCCAAAGTATCTGAAATATCGGATTTTATGTACGAGATTTCTTCCACTGGTGTGGTTTCCTCCAGCTCCATCATGCATCTCTTGCATCACTTTTCTCATCTTGTCATCGTAAATACAAGCAATGTTCCGTTAGTACTTTGAGGATATAGCTTGCTTTCAATTTGTGCATAGAAAGCGCTTTTAGCTTTGAGTCTTCGTATCGTCCACCGATCTTCTGATGTTCACCATCAATAATATATGCGAGTATCTTGTTTCTCCAATTAATCATTCTCTCGTTAGGTAAGGGAAGTTCGGGCATTTTCTGTGTTAGAGGCTTGACTTGTGTCGGTGATTGCCGAGACGATGGCGAAATCTTCTTATGGTAATTGGATATTTGGTTTATCTATGCTTTTGACCGGGAAAATTCGTCATTGGACAAGATTGGTTGTCGAAGCCAGGATTGCTAATGCGTCAGCTGAAGTATTTTCTGCTTGGAAGATCTTGTTGATCTTGAACCTTAAGTCCTTTGACAACTCTTTGACAAATTTTAGGTATGCTTCCATTTGATTATTCTTTGTGTCGTAGCCGCCATTGACTTGCTTGAATACTAACTGAGAATTGTAATAGTATTTGATTTGGACAGCTCTGATTTCTTTTGCATGTCGGATTCCTTGATCAACGCTTCATACTCGGCTTTCTTATGTGAAGCTGGGAAAGCTAATCGGAATGACTGCTCTAGTATTTCTCTATTCGGATCTTCTAATCGGATTCCGACCCCGGATCCATGCTATGAAAATGATCCATCAACGAAAAGTTTCCAAGTTTGAGACGATTCATCCGCCTCTAAAGGTTCCAACTCGGGAGACAATTCAATAAGAAAGTCTGCTAGGACTTGTGATTTTGTGGTGGTCCTTCCCTTGAAATCTATGTCGTACTCGTTAAGTTTTATAGCTCATTTGGTTAATTTTCCTGATTGGTTTGGGCTGTGCAAGATCGTTTATAATGGATGGTTGTTGAGTACGATGAATGTGTGAGATTGGAAATACATGTGTAACTTTCTTGCCAAAGTTACGACTGCTAAATCGAATTTCTCTGTTGTTGGGCATCGGGACTCAGCTCCATCAAGAGACTTACTTGTGTATAAAATTGGATGCTCAATTCCTCGATCTTTTTGAACAAGGATGATGCTTACTTCTGACGGTGATACCGTGATGTATAAGTAAAGTGGTTCTCCACCTTCACACTTTGCTAGAATCGGTGGAGTTGACAAATATTCCTTCAACTTAGAAAGAACGCTTTCACATTCATCATCCCACTTGAAGGGGAGATAAAAGTTGATAAAAGTTGATACAAGGGGAGATATTTTTCTGTTGACCGAGAGATGAATCGGTTCAATGCAGTAATCAACACCCAATTAGCCTTTGGACTTCTCGCTTGTTCATTGGTAAAGGTAGCTCTTGAACCGCCTTAATTTGCTTCAAGTTCGCTTCAATCCCTCTCTGAGTGCTGATGTAACCGAGGATTTCTCTTGAAGTTACCCCAAATGTGCACTTACCGGATTAAGCTTCATCTGATAATCGTTTAATGTTAAAAAACATCAAGCTAAGTGATCAATGTGAGCTTTTTGCGATTTGATGAGCGTATCGTCAATGTATACTTCCATCGTCTGGCCGAGTTGTTTGGCAAATATTCTATTAACGAGTCGTTGATAAGTCAATCATGCATTCTTTAAACTGAAGGGCATGACATTGTAGCAACATGTTCCTCATTCAGTTATGAACAAATTCTTCTCCATGTCGTCAGGATGCATCCTCATCTGGTTATATCCCAAGAATGCTTCCAGGAACGAGTGCAGTTTGTTCCCTACTGTTGCTTCCACAATGCGGTCGATATTTGCCAAAGGAAAATTGTCCTTCAAACATGCTTTATTCAAGTCGGTAAAGTCTACGCAGACTCACCACTTGCCATTTCCTTTGGTACTACGAACAAGTTGGCCAACCATTTGAGATTTGTACTTTAATAATAGATCCTGCTTGATAAGCTTATTAACTTCTCCGATCACAACTTATTAATTTCTCCTTTCAGGACCTAATTTTTGCATTATCTGCTTAATTGGTTTGTAAGTCAAATCGATGTTCCGCTTATGGCTTGCTATTCTTGGATCAATTCTGGGCATGCCTTTCATTGACCATGCGAATGTTGTCATGTTATGCTCTAGGAGCCTAATCAACTTTTCTCGAATCGAGTTGTGTAAGTTAATTGTGATGCTAATGCATTTTGTTGAATCTGTTAAGTTGATGTTTACGAGTTCGACAGTTGACTGATCTGGTTTCTCAGGAGCGGGTGGCTATGAAATAGCTTTACCGCTGATAGGCGCCATAATTATACAAGACTTGTTGCGTAGTTTCAATTCGGCAATGAAACGTGTTCAGGATATTTTTAGGTATCCTCGCAGTTTGTAAGTTCCTTTGTCGATTGGAATCTTCATGCACTGGTGGTAACTTGATGGGGTCGCCTTCATTGCATGAATCTAAGGAGTTCAAAGGATCATGTTGTAAATCGGTGGTTTGTCGACTACCAACAGCTTGATCCATCTCATAATTTCTGCTATGCAAACCGATAACTTGACAGTTCCTATTACGTATATCGAACTTCCATCTAACGCAGTTAAGGTTATGTTAACCGGTTTGATTCTAAGATCTGAGAGTGCCATCTGGTCCAATGTCTTTTTAAAAATCAAATCAACTGAACTTCCAGTATCGATGAGTATCCCAAATATGTCACAGTCGACAACTCGGAGCTTGACGACTAGTGAGTCATTATGCGGGAAACATACTCCTTCCAGATCTTCTGGGGAGAAAGATATCTCCGAGTCTACTGGCCTGAAATTCTCTTATAAATATGTGTGTTTAAGGCTGACCGCGGCTATTACCTTTCATTCATACTTCTTGATTGATCAAATAGTGTTATCACAAGATTGGAGATCTCCCATGATAACAGCTACATCTACCCTTAGAGTTTCCTCCTCTGGAACCTCGAGCCCACTTTTAGCATGTTTTCCTTTTTTGTTGCGGTGTCACTTTGAGTGGCCAACTTGTTGGCAGCTTCTTGCAACTCGGCCTCCTTTTGTTTTTGCGTTTTGAACCTTTGGGTCAATTCACCAGAGACGCTCAACTCGTCCTTGCTATATTTTTCGGCAAGTAGTTCCTGTAGTTGTTTGCATTTTGAAGTTGAACGACCAGCTTGGTTGTGGAAGGCATAATACTTGCTTCGGTTGTAAGTATTGTTCTATGGTTTCCTTCCAACCGGACCATTGGTCTTGCTAACTTGGAAAGCCACAACCGTTTTTGTTCTTCCTCGATTGTTATGTTGTCTTGGCTCTTGGTACTCTTCCGTTGGATCTTTTGCTCCAGACTCGCATTGGACCTTTTGGGTTTTTGCGAGGATATGTTTCTCCTCTATGTATTTGGCATGCCTTGCTGCTCTACACAGGCCATTCAATATTGTAGGTTGTCGGTTCACAAAGAGATCCCTTCGTAAAGCCTCGTCGCTAACCATTCCGGTTCTTAAAGCTTTAATAGCAATGTCATCGCTGACTTTGGCTTTAGTCATTATTCTTTGGAAGTGCCCGAGATATGACTTTAAGGTCTCGTCAATCCCCTGTGTAAAAGATTGTAATTCTGCTGTTGAAGTGTCCTGGCGGATGAATATTGCATAGTGTTTCATAAACAACTCGGCCAACTGATTAAAGCTTTCAATCAATCCCGTTAGCACTTTTTTGAACCATACCAACGCATCTCTAGTCAAATTTTCAGTGAAAAGTTAACAATATGCTGCGTCTTCCTGATCTTGATGGTAACTCGTTCCTCCCATCACGACATTGAACGCGCTCATGAACTCAAGTAGATCCTTTGTCCCATCATACGATGGACAATGCAATCTTGGTCCCCGATTCACCGAGATCCTTCTCAGTCTTGGGTAGAATGGAGAGTTTCAAGCTTAGGCCAAGATCTGCCCAATCTCCGGTGCTGAGCTGGTCGCTTGATGCCATTGCGACCTTATATCTTCTATCATTTAGTAAACAGTGGCGGTATCCATCATTTTTGGGATTTGCTATGTTGGAGCATGCTGAGCCAAGATTTGGCCTTGTCTCGTGATGTGGTTAATCTCTAAACTCGGCGTTTGTTCAAATAGGTTCCTTCAAATGCTGGCGAGTACTTTGTCGCTTGGTCGGTTATTTTGCATGGGCGGTGGGTTCTTTCTGCTTGTTCTGTCTCTTGTTTCAAGATGTTCAAATCATTTGGTGTTTCTCCGGTCCACCGCTTCTTCTAACGCTAGCAGGTTTTGTATCATCACATGGACCGATGGTGGTTCCACTAGTGGTCCTAGGAGTTTCGTAACTTCACGAGATTGTTCCTAGTTATTTTCTTGTGTTTGAAGAGAATTCAGAGGTAATCCGTGAGCCAAGTTTGTTTGTTCCTGAGTAGGATCAGGAATCATTCTCTCTGGCGAGTGAGTGGTAATGTCATCTCCTGACATCTCTGTTTCTTGGCGATCTTCTCGTTTCTTCCGCGTTAAGAAATCCTTCGGCGTCTTCCCACAGACGGAGCCAACTGTTCGAGCAGGATTTAGCACAAAGCACCCTAAGTCAAGATCTGATATAATTTAGAGAGAATATGGGCAAGGTTTCTGATCAAATTAGAAGAGAAAGAAGAGATTGCACAAGTAAAAGATGGTCGAGTGTGATTCTATTACTCGAGTTCGAATAAGCCAAAAATATAATCCCATTTCAAGGATCTCCACCCCTATTTATAAGATATAGAGGCGATTACAACTGATTTAAAATAGGAAAGATTACATTCTTGTTTAGATCTGAAGATACGGAATAGGAAAATTTCAATTTTTTTTCTTGATGACGTGTCATCCAACTTCCTTCTCGTCCTGCCAAATTGCCGAGAAGGAGTCCTTTCGAGTTAGTCGCTAAGGACCAAGATGACCTTTTGATCGCTTCGCCGAGTTCATGACTTGAGAATTTATTTGATGTCGATTATTTCTGTAGACCAAAATAGGATCTCGGATGTACCTCTAATATTTAGGAAACTAAAAATATATTAAGATTTGTTTAGTTAGTCAAATCACTCGAAACAAAAATATTAGCTCGTGCAAGCAAGGGTTTGAAAACTAGTAAGAATAAAAAAATAAAAAACAGTATAGTAAGGTATTGTATTGTAGGATTAAAATTTGAAAGTGTTAATGATAAGGTGAAGAAAAAGAAAATGATGTGTTTAAAAGAGAAAAATGAGAGTGTTGAATGAAAAAAAAATTGTACATAGCTTCAGGTGATAAGATAGAGAATAAACGTATGAACTATGATGAAAATCAATTAAATGACGCAGTAAATTTGAAGAGACTAATAAGACCCATAGATAATGAAGTTCGCCGATGAAAAAAAAATAATGAAGTTGGCCAACGGTTATGGCAATAGTGACTACTTATTAGAGCATCTCTAAGAGATACTTCAAATTTGAAGTTTTTTAAATTTGTATCCAATGATAAACATCAAAACCAAACTTTAAAATGTTAATTATTTCCACTATAATCCTTATTATTAATTATAAACATCTAAAACCATAAAACTTTCATTATCAACTATAAACATACATATTTTATTTTGGGATTATAAATATACATTTAAAATATTACAGATAATATTAATTAATAAAACTAAAATATAAAATTATATTAAAAATAAAATAAACAGACAACCTAAATTTTAAGTTAAAAGGAATACCAAATTACTTAAAAAACTATTGTAATGCCTACGTACTACATAGTTATTGTAAGTTACTACATAATTAACGTAAATTTGTTACATAATTATCGTAACAGAGTTCATACTTTTTTTTAGCCTAAATTAAATACCCAAAAAGTAAGAATTGTTCACAATTTGAAAGACCATATTACCCTTTCTATTTTTTTCCCTTTCTTTTTCCATTTCTCTTTCTTCTCTTTCAGATGTTTTCTTCTGCTCTATTTCCTTTCTCTCTTCTTTTTCAATCTTTTCCTTCATCGTTTATTAAGAGATAAACTTCATTGATCTGTAATCTCTATTATCTCTTGGATTTCAATTTCCATTTAAAACTTTTGTTTTGTTCAAAAGCGTGGTGAGAGGATTTGATGAAGCGTAAAGAAAGAAAAGTGAGTTTGGTTAGTTTTATGAATTTTCAGAATTTGCTACTTTGTTCACATTTTTCGATCTATGTTAATTTTTTAGACTTGCTAATTGAAATAACAAATACTTACAACTTTACAAAATCAAAGCTTTATTGTCTCCCCTGAAAAAATCATGAATCTTTAATCAATTTTTGAATTTTGTTTTCAATTTCATCAAATTTTTAGGGCCAAAATTCAAAGATACTAAATATATTAACACACAATACTAGGTAAGAAATGTAACCAATGTAACATGTAAAAAATAGGTTAGCAATACTACATATATTAGCGGGTACTAAATATGTTATCAGTGTATGAAATATACTAGTGGTGGTTACATCTAATGTTAGCGTATAACAAATATGTTACCCAGTACAATATATTTTATCGGATCACACACTTGGAGACAACGGATTAAATATAACTAATGTAACATGTAAAAAATATTTTAGCAAATACTTAATATGTTAGCACGTACTTACATCTTTAGCGGATAATAAATATGTTCGGTACAATATGTTTTGCCGAGTAACAAAATCAGAGACAACACATTAAATGTGTTGCTCCATACATTTAATACTCTATTATTTTTTTCTCTCTTATATTTAATGACGTCGAGGTCACTTTTGTCAATTCACTCACTAGCCTAATGACATCAAGTGAATAAAACTTATTAAAAGGGGAGTTAATAGGTTTCAATTTCTATAAGGTATATTGGGCTAAATCACCAATAAATTTATCTACTTAATATCTATATAGTTAAAGCAAGTTGCTACATAATTATCATTACATAACTACATAATTATCTTGATTGAGAATCACACATCTTAGCTACCTTAAATCTAAATTACACTTTACCCAAAATCCTCATTTCAACTCTTTTGGCTAATTTATCTTATCTTTTGTTTGTATAATATTTGGTTTTGATGTTATTTAATATATATTCAATGTTCAAAACTTTGAATTTATATTAAAGCACCTATTTGATCTAAAATAATTTTCATATTGTAACATTTGCGGATTAGATGGATAAAAATAAACTAATTAAATTGTTTTAAAAAGATATAATTAGAAAATGACCAAAATACAAAAAATGATATTTCAAGTTTTGAAGTATTAAATATTGATACTTCAAATTTGGAGTATCACTATTCAATACTTCAAAATTTGAAGTATTGAAGTTTCTCTTGAAGGACCAAATACGTCATATTTGAAGTTTTGAATTATCTTTTGGAGATACTCTTAAATTAATGATAAACATCGCAACAAAAAGTGTTTCACTTTTGGTTCTAATGCAAGGTGCAGAGATCGAATGTAATTTCTTAAATGTTTGTCGGATGAGGCAGTTATGGCTTATCACTCTCAACATTCCATGATACATAAACCATTGCGGGTAACACGTTTAATCTCATGGAAGCCACTAGAGGAGGGTTGGTTCAAAATTAATACTGATGGGACATCACGGGGTAACCTAGGCATTGTTAGTGCGGGTGGTGTACTACGAATAGTCGAGGTGACTAGTGCGGACGATTCTCACTCCATATCGGTATTTGTTCTGTATCCTTGGCATAGTTATGGGGAGTGTATTATGGTTTGGTCATCGCTTGGGAGAAGCAGGTGCGACGGCTTGAGGTAGAAATAAAGTCAGAGATAGTGGTTTGTCTTCTTCCGACAAAAGTTTATGACACTTACCCTTTATCCTTCCTGACATGTTTATGTTACGACTTTTTATTTTAGGATTAGATAATATGTATTAGTCATATATATTAGAAGGCAAACTAGTTAGCTGACAGTTTGGGGAATTATGCATTTATGTTACTTTGGATTTTCATCTTTTAATTTTATTTCAAATTTGTTAAATTCTTTATCGGCTGATGACGTTTCTAAGTCTACGTTACCCAAGGCAAATTTTGATGCAATTCTTTATAAATTCTTAATAAAAATAAGAGCTTGGCTCCCATCCTTTCACCAAAAAATAAAAAAAAAAAAAACATCACAACAAAATGTTGACATCATTCGATTGAGATTTTGATGTCATTAGACTGTTAAAAACTCTCCTTCTTTCACTGTCTGATTTTCAAAGAACTTTCGCAAGAAAAAGGTACATGCTTATGCAATTGTAAATCTATGTTGTAAAATAAACTAGAAAAGAAGAAAGAAGAGAAACAATTACAGTTATTGTGCAATTAAACTGTTTACAAGCTAACCTGTCTCCTCCGTATACCAAGTTCTTAAATTTAACTATTATGAAAACAACATTGATATATTTATATTTATATTATATATATATATATATATATCTCCAAACCTAATTGGAAGAAAAACTTCCATTAAGCTTTCCAAAGCAACCTTCTTAAGAACAAATCTTCTCCTTTTAGTCACAGGAGAAGATTCTGTAACACCCACACAACCCTTACCTCAGATTCTGCCTTAACCTTATTTTACCTTTCGAAAGGATCTCCTGCCTCAGTTGGATACTCAGGTGATGCTGTAGCTGCATCTATCTTTTCCCTTAGATTGAATTTCTTGGCAATCATCGGCCTTACATCCTCTGCTCCAATTAAGCTTTCAAGAAATGGGAGCAAGAGCAGAAGTTCTTTATCTGACTTGTCATTAAACCAGCTCTCTATGGGCACACCATTCTCCACTTGGAACCCAAATGCCTATAACATTGCACCAAAAAAATAGAAAAATCCATTACAAATTCATCATATAACAGCCTTGAGCTAGTAAAGCTTTTAGATTACTTGATGCTGGTGGTTGCTTAATACTCTTCTTTTAATCAACCAACACAGCTTCATATAGTTTTAGATAGCTTTTGCACAAAATGAGTACTTACCTCTACTGAATTTGCTTATACTATCTTTTATACTTATTGTAGTCTTACTAAGCTGAGAAAGGTATCTAGTGATAAGCTATACTACAAAGCATAAGAATGAACCAACAATGTGTATACTCAGTATAATACCTGTGGGGAGTTGTCGACTATGATAACACGAGATAAATCACGCCCAAGGACAGACAAATCCTTTAAGTAGTTGCCATCAAAGAAAACACAGGAGTCACGGTACACTCTATGGCGAAAAAGCCTTCTCTTAGGGTCAAGCACGTTCAGAAGTTGCTCGGCATAAATACTTTGGCTAGCTGTAAATATAATGATCTCAAAAAGACAGGACACTCTCTCCATAAACTCTTTGAGGTGAGGACGGCAGCGTACATACACCATATGCTCTTCGTCATTAAAATTTACAGGAAATGTGAAATCTACCTCACCACACGGTTCTAGAGTTGAGTGCACAAGAGTTTCTGCAAATCAAAAACATGTATACATAATACTGGTGAGAAAAAGAAAGATTTGCATTCCATAGAAACCTGCAAAGCGTGATACTATCACGAACAATCAAATTAGCTACAAAGTGGCCTTACCATCGAGGTCTAGAACTAAGGAAATAGGAGGGCAGCTACGGGTTTGTTTAGGAAGCAAGACCGGCCTAAAAGTTGGGACAACAGAAGACAAGTTGGGCAAGTTCTTGATAAACAGATAAGGATCAAACTCATCAAGTTCCTCATCCTCATCATCTTCCATGCATACCGAGGTTATAAGGGAATCTTGGCCACGCTCATCAACACATTCCAGCTTTGAGCTCTTCATTGCTAGATAAATGGCAGAAACCGAATCCAAGTTACAATTTGAATCTACCGAAGTTGTACCTAGAGCAAGCAATCGATCATAAGGGTTCTGTGCATCCAAATCCCGAGAAGAAGTAGAGTCATCGTCTTCCATTAAAACCCTATTAACATCAACTTGTAACCGAATCAGTCAACAATGCAATTACAACACAATTTCAATTTGACCCATTTGACATACTAATACCCAAACACAATGCTCAAGAACTATACATCTACAATTACAAAGTAGAGTTCACCGCAAGAAAAAAATGTAATCTTTTGATAAATCTCATAGATAAATGGCAAGAGAATTAATCATTTTAGTTCCGAACTTTGACAGAAAGAAGTTTACCTTCTAAGTGCTCTCTTTACCCTGTAGCGAAGAACTAAACCGAGAGGCCGGAGATAAATTAGATCTCGAGTCCGTTGAATTGCAAACACTAGCTCAAAAAAAAGGATAATCTGAGAAAGAAACCAGATCTAAGATTAGAGAAGGAGCAAGCCCTAGATGATTCATAAGTAGAAACCAAACAAAACTAAATAAGTACCGAGATTTAAAAAATTTCGATAAGTGAAAATTTTGGAGCCAAAAGAAGCAAATTCGAAATCTTTCCTCGCGGAAAGTGACAGAAATCAATATTTTAATCAGACGAACCGAACCGGAATTTGGAAAAACCCATGAAATCGATTTCAAAATTTTATCAATTTGAATTTGAACGTTTAGGGATTTTTAATACAAAACAGAAGCTGAACAAAGACAGCTAATTTTCTGTAGAAAATAAACAAAGCTTTGACTAGAAAAGAAGAATAAATCTACTTCTCCACAAATTTCTCTGCAACGACGAAGCAAGATTGGAGATTTCCAAAGAAGAGCCCACCCACAGGTTAACTCCACTAAGCCAGAAATTCGAGCTGAGATTAGAGCTAAAAGGAGGGAAGGAAGGAAAAGAAACCCTAGAAACAGTAAAATCGTCAGGAAAAAAGTACCTCCGATCAAAACGATTTCGTCTTTCTTCTTTCTTCGTCTTCTCTTTCTTCGGAATAAAATATTTCCTCGAAAAAGATTGAGAGACGACTAAAGTCTACTTACTGTATTAAAGAAAATTTGCATTTTAACACCCTTAAACTTTATAAACATTTTATTATTACCTCAATAGTTTAAATTGTAATAAAACCAATACATTCGAGGGTAGGAGGAGAATGATGACATCATATTCAGTCGACGAAACGGAACCACGCTTTTGAACAATGAAAAATTAAGGCGATAATTTAGGAATGTTCTTCATTAGATTTTCACATATGTGTAAAATTGTTAGTTTCAAAAATACGGAGTGGATATGATCACACAATAGAAAAATAATGGATTAAATTGCAAATAAAAACAGAAAAGAAAAGAAACGACGACGTTTTGGTAGTCCTCGTCAACTGTGACAACAATTAGAAACCCGATCGTCGTCGTCGTCCCCGTCAAAATCAATGAAAAAGAGATTCCTCCGCACGTTGTTCAAATCGAAAAAGCGAATTTCAATTAAAAGTTTCCTTTTTGTTTTTCTTAACCTGGAAGATTAATCAATCAGACACAACAGATAAAACTGGTTTTAACCATTACAGAAAACAAAATCAAAGTAAAGGCTTAACCTTTACAAGATCAAAGAGAGAGTTTTTGTTATAAATGATGTGGTTAACGAATCAACAGATCGGGAGATGGAAACAGAAACGAATTCTGTTAGGAACGTTTCTCTGTTGGCTAATCCTCATGTTCGTCACTCCCAAAGTTCCTCTTGATTCTTTCCGAGAACATGTCTTCGCCGATAAACGCAATTTCATGGGTATTATAACTCACTATTTCTTCTCTCTTTTTCTCTTCTGCATGTATAATAATGATAACGACAGGTGTTTTGTGTGGGTTGATGAGCAGGAGTGCCCAATACATTGAGTGTGATGACCAACTTTCCCTTTCTTATTATTGGGGTTCTTGGTTTCGTTTTTTGCATTGGAGGAAGCTTTTTCAATATAAGGTTCTCTTTCTCTGTAGCTTCTCTCTCTCGTTTGAATTTATGTTCTTTGAATCATTGTAAATATTCTGATTATATGATGCAGTTTGAAAGGTGAGATCTGGGGATGGACACTGTTCTACGCAAGCATAGCAAGCTTGGCCTTTGGTTCTGCTTATTATCATCTCAAACCTGATAACAATAGAATCGTCTGGGACACTTTGCCTGTTCGTTTTCGTTCGCTTTACCTTTCTCACGAAGAATCTTCTTGTCGATCATGTTTGCATTTAGTTTTCTTTAGTTGGTTGGTTCTACAAGCACATTGTGAACAAAACTCATCAACAATCTTCTTATAGCTAATCTGAGAGAAGCTTTATGGATTTCGTGTTTACACTTTATTGAATGGCAAAGATTTTAAATGCTAATAACCATATTTGGTGGTAAGTTGTGAAGTGCTGTTTCTTGATTAATGACGGTAAATTGCAGATATTGATTGCGTATTCGTCGCTTTTATCTAGTTTTTTGGTTGAGAGAGCTGGGGAGACAGTGGGACTGAGTTGCCTCACATTGCTTCTATTCATATCATTCCTCAGCGTTGCTTACGCCAGGTAACATCAAAACTGTGATTCAGTACCCTCCTCTGTATGTGTTTTCTTGAATTTAGTCAGGTTCAGATTGAAATTATATGCTTTTTAGTTGATGGCAGAGTGTTTAATGACCTCCGGTTATGCATGACGTTCCAGTTGATTCCGTGTCTGGCGATTCCCATCATGACGGTTTTGTTACCTCCCAAATATACTCACTCTAGATTCTGGCTTTGGGCAACAGGTTTTTGACTTGAAACTAAGCTACTTTTGCGGTTATCTTGTTAGAATCCATTCTCTTCTGATTTACGATTATTATGTAATGCAGTGGCTTACGCTATGGACAAGATTGAAGGACTTGCAGACAACGAAATATACAAATACAATCGATATATCATCAGTGGGCATTCACTGGGGCATTTGTGTTCGGCTGTGGCTACGCTTTTACTTACCGTTATGCTTTTGTGTAGACGTACTCGGTTTCATAGGTAACTTATTTTTTGGTTTTTTTTACTGTCTCTCTCTTTAATCTTTGAGTTCCTTGTAACCTAAGAGAATAATTCTTTCTTCTTTTGTGTGATGAAACCAAACAGAGTAGGTGATCTCAAAGGCCATCCATGAAATCCATTAATGACTCCCTTCCTCGAGATTTTGTAGAGTTACGTATTAGATATTTGATTCATTGTTACACTTAATAGATAAGTCTGTTCTCTGGTTTGGTGCAGTCTTTGCTTCTGGTTTTATAACAGCTTTTGATGTTAGTTTTGTCTTTTAAGTTTATTTTCAAGTCTTTTCTGTTTTGGACAATGTACCAACTCTGGTCTTCCAGTAACTACGAAAAACCAATAAATTATCACACATAGACACCTTCTATTTTCCTTCTAGGCTTATGTCGTTATTCTTATTCATATGGTCGCCATATTGAGGACTTTGAATCAAAGCACCGAAAATGAAAATTTAAGACAGCAATATCACGGTCCTGATTTCAAATAATTATACGAATCAACTAAAATCGCGACAATGATAGAAATCTCGGAATTCATAGACCTTCAAAGAAACGCAAATGGTCTTCGTATGTCTCAGCATGCCTGATCTTAGTGATCGACCCATCTTCTTCAACCTGCAATAACATACATATCCATCATTTTCCTACCACAAAGAAGCATTAAAATAGCTATCATTCAAAGGGAATTAGGACAACGCATTTAGGACTTTCTCAGGATACAAGAAACAAGAATACGTGTAGGTACCCAGTATTCCGGAGGACGCATCTTGAGATTGTAAGTGGAAGCCATGCTCATACAGTATGCACCAGCGTCATGAACAACCAGACCAGCTCCCTGTAATGAAAAAAGCAAACTGATTAGATTCGACATAATTAGAGCTGCCCAACAGAATCAAACCCGTATCGTACCTGTGGAGGAGTAGGCAGTTCTCTTTCTTTGCCCAAGAAATCAGCAGATTCACAAACAGGACCCACAACATCGAATTTGGCAACCTCTGCTCCAGGGGGTGGAGGAGAGACCAACTCAATGTGCTTTTGTGTTAAGAAACAAGAACGTTTAGCTATAACTCCATGAAGCCAAAATCTGCAGATGCTCTTGTAATAAATATATTTGTTTTTACCTGATAGGCATCATAAAGACTGGGACGGATAAGCTCAGCCATGCTTCCATCAATCACAATGAAGTTCTTCGTTCCATTTGTCTTCACACCAGTTACATGGTTGACGAAACAGCATGTGTTTGCAATCAGAGATCTCCCCGGCTCAATTATTAGATTTAGGTCTCGTGAAAGAACAAGCTCTCTCACCTAGAAACACACCAAGTATTGTAAGAATTCTACCAATTCCAATATCCTTGAGATCAGATGAGTGAAAGAGTTATGCTATGGTGTTCTTACGGTGTTTATGAGATCCATAGGTGTAGGAAGGACAGCACCAGCATGATAATAATCTATCCCTAAACCACCACCAATGTTCAAGTAGCTGACTTCAAAGCCTTGACGCCGGATCTCATCAATGTATTCCACCATGAGAACTGCAGCATCTCTGAATATATCCACCTGACATCAACAAAACATAGATATATATGATGAGCTCAAGAGTCAAGATTTCAGATAAAGAGAAAAAGTATACAAGGGAAATATGAAACAGAGAGCAAATCGTATTCATCTGAATACATCATAGCACAGCCTAACGCAAGAATATGTCAACATGTAAAGTACTGTAATGGGAGTTACTTTTGTGATGGTAGAGCCAAGATGACAATGGGCACCAACAAGCTTCAGCTCTTTGGGATGTGCCTTCACCTCATCAAGAAACCACTGAAGCTTCTCGTTCCTGATACCAAACTTTGAATTCTTGTTCCCCGTAGCTACATATGGATGCACCTAAAAATGTAACAAATAGAAAAATCTCACTCATATCCAAGCTGTGCATAATAGTTATGTCATAAAACCAACAACGTGATGCTTTTAGCCATACCTGAGGATCGACATCAGGATTGATGCGCAGCAGTACATTAACCTGCTTACCAGAAATTCTTGAAGCTTCCACAATATTATTCAAGTCAAATTCACTATCAACATTAACGAAAACACCTTCTTGAGCAGCTAGAACTAAGTCTTCCAACAGCTTCCCGTTTCCATTGAAAATGCACCTATTCAGTTTATATAACAAAGACATGGTCAACAATACAACACCATTAGACCAAATCAAACAATCTGACTTCATCAACATGTCAAATAATATTCTGACTTTATTATTGAGACAGAGTTGTTCCCGAAATTGGCATTTGATTATATAAACCCAGCTAAATGGATATAGAGGAATGGAGTAGAACAATAGTCTTACTTTTTGGGATCGAAACCAGCACGGAGAGCAAGCCTGAGCTCATTCCCACTGACTAGCACAGCACCACATCCCAAGCTCCTCAAATGCTCTAAAATCTTGAGATTGTTATTGGCTTTAATAGCGTATCCAATGACGGAACTCACTCCATTTAAGGCCTCTTTGTACGCTTCCAGGTTCCTCGTGATTTGAGGTTTGCTGTATAAGTAAAAAGGTCTTCTTTCGACCGACTCCATGATATCCTCAACCTTAGTTCCTTCGCAATAGAGAAACCCATCTGATGATTTCTGGAAACAATGCTTGAACGATTCCTTCGTCAGAGTATTGGCAGAGTTTTGGGATACGGCGGAGTTGATGGAGAGGCGTTTAAGTGGCTTGAGTGTGAACTTAAGAGAAAAAATCGGGATTCTGGAGAGTGAATTTTGGTTCAGTTGGTAGTGATTTAGGGTTCCGCGGAGAGATGAAGGTTGGGAAAGAAAATGAGTAGCTGTCGCCATGGCTGGAGGATTGTGAAGAGTTCGACTGAACAGAACAGTAGCAGTGAAATTAGGGTTTCTGAAAATAGTCAAGAACTTAAGTTACACACGTGGGACCGGTTAGTTATTGTCGGATCCGGTTTTGGATAACCCGTCCATATCCACTCATATTTTATACACCAATTAACTAAAGTCTTAAGGTTGAACCTGCAGAGCGTAACAACTAACAACTCACAAGTAAATTTGGTCCAAACACATAGGACATAGGAAAAAAGTGAAACTGCGACTGTTCTAATGTCAAATCTTTTGAAAAAAGAAGTTTTTCTTTCGATTAGTTTTGTTAACTAACCTTCAAATGAATAGCATAAATGTGTGAAGTTTTGAAAACATTTTTTTATCAATAATAACTTGATTGACTATAACATAAGCTCTTCAAATCATTAATATTATTTGATGGGTATTTACGATTTAAATTGAATTTTGCTGAAAAAATTAAAGGAGATATTTTACCAAATAATAATATTTTTTTGAAAGATACAAAAAAATATTACTTCTTTTTTCATAGTTTGATTTTCTAGAGTTTTTCCTTTGTTTCTAAAAGATTGATTTTCTATATTGCAAATCATGAATTAATGGGGCCGATTGGTAAAGGTTGTACCTTTTAATTTTTTGCTGTAGAATTTTGGTTGTAGGGTTTCTGGCTGTAGAATTTTTTGCGGTAGGTTTTTCTTGTTGTAGACTTTTTTGCAGTAGGAATTTATATTGCAAAGTCATAAATTTTGGTTCTAGGTTTCTGGCTTTCTACAGCCAAAAACATTCCATAAATAAAAAAATTAGCTTTCCAAAGCAATGAAAGCCAAAAATAAATTTAAAGCAAATTTGGTTATTATGGAAAGATTTTTACTCTACAGAACAACCAGAGCCATTAACAATCACATCTAATATCAAAAGTGTTTATTAAGTAATTAATGTATCATGAATATTACAACATTGACTACTTAAAAGAATATAACTAGTGATGTTATTGGGTGATAACTAGTTGATACTCAATTTTCTATATAATCAATTAAAGAAGAAATATGAATGATTAAACATTTATAGTTTTAACCTATGTGAATTATTCAGAAAATCAAATTTTCTAGTAAAAAATTTATTGGTTAAGAGCCATAAAATTATCAAAGTTTTGGATATATTTTATGCATGGAAGTCCGCTTCTCAATTAACTTATATTTTTACTAGGGTGATTGGTCGAATTTGACTCTAATTTTCATATAATTATCAATGTAGCTAAACATTGAATTGCTTATTAATTATACACAAAATTAAAATTAAAATTCTAAATCCACCCGAACTATCACATATAGTACTAGGAATACCCGAACTTTGCCCTTCTTTTTAGTTGCACACAAAAATTAAATTAAAAATCCTACTCTACCTGATTCTAGATTTTGAATTTTTATGAAAATAAATAGAAATACTAAATTCGAACCCGATCTATACCCGAACTGAACTCGATCTAAAATTAAAATACTCGAATAAGTCTTAAATCAATGGAACCGAAAACCCAAAAAAACTCGACCAAAAAATGGCTTTGTTGACGAAAAATTATTTTGATCATTTGGTGTTTTTGATGCTATGTCTCTTAGTTCGGGTGAAATTAGATTTATAACTTTAATTTGTGTGCAATTAAGAAGACGAGCAAACTTTGGGTGTTTTTTGTACTATATGTTTTTTGTACATTTAGTGTTGTGTGCAACTAACAAGTACATCAATGTTTAGGTATATTCATAGTTATATGAAAGTTCTAAGGTGAAACTAGACCGATCAGCCTTTTATCTATAATCACTATGTAATTGTATGAATATAGACTATTATGTATAATGTTTTCTGATATTTGTTGTTCGAGCATAATTTAGCATAGAAGTTCTAATTCAAGCTCGAGTATAAAGTGGGAATATGCGTAAGAATTTTGATCAATTCAAAGAGTAAGTAAATTGCCTCTTGAGAATAGATGTCGAGTTGTATCTTATTGGTTATGCTTTTATGTCCGAAAGTGGATTTCCCTTTCAAATGACCTCCACCTGGTGGTTATAACTGATTTAAAATAAGAAAGATTACATTCATGTTTAGATTTGAATTTATCTTTTGCTAGATTTTCGGAAATTTTCCATATCGACATAGAAAAATGTTCATTTCTCTGTTGATGACATGTCGTCTGAATCCTCATGTTATAACGAATTGCCAAGAATGAATTCTTCTAAGTTGGTAGCGAATAGCTGAGATAGTCTTTAGTCAGTTTGTCGAGTTCAAGACTTAGAATTCTTTGAACATCGATTGTTTCCCGTAGACCGAAGTAGAATCTCGGTTCCCCTCAATTATTTGTATAGTTGACAAGTAACAATGTAACTTTTGATAATACTTTCTAAAATAATTCGTACACTAGGTTCTAACTCGCGACAGTGCCGTTGTATAGGAAGTAAAATGTTAAACAAAAAATAAAATAAAAATAAAATATTATATTCACTATATATTGTGTACAAAAATAGAATATGATAATTTGTAGTTGTGTATTTATTTAATAAAAATACAATAAATAGGGCGATTCATTTTTTATTTAATTCGATTAATAAAAAAGATATAAACTTGAATAGATTCTTAAATATGTGCCATAAACAATATAAGTATATTATTATTACTATAACATAATACGTAGTTTATGGTATTAAAAAGAAAAATTTCAAAGAAGTAATGTATTTTAATTATTTTTATATTTTAAAATTGTTTAGAAGTTGCAAGTGGCCTTTAGTCCAGTGGGAGAAGTAAGTCCACTAAATGGTAGGCGCACTTGCACCTCCGAATATCGAATATCGCCGCCTGTATTATGCATAAACTTGACTAATAGGCCGGCCAGTTGTGGCCCAATATTGTTGACAAAAAAAAAATTGTTTAGAAGTTTTAAAATATAATATAATAACTTTTATTCTAAAATCTCCAACTAATGAACTGAATTTAATTTTAATTTTTATATATATCATTTGATATATGTTACATCTTATACTATTGTTGTGGTCTAAATTCCAAAAAAGTGATCCAGTTGGGTTGTCCCTGATTTAACTAGACATGAAGTGATGAGTTCAAATTCTATCCTTCTCCATTTGGAGAATTTAGACTATGGATGGGGTTTTGTTATCGATCCAATAGTTTCTTGTTGACAAATTTTTTTTTCCAAAACAACAATTCAAGTATTACAGTTTTATATTTAATTTGATATGTGTTACATATAGATCAACAACCGACTCAAAACCCTAATCTAAATTTTAAAATTGAAATCCAAATTTCAACATTTAGATATATAATAAATACATTATAAATATGCTAATATATTTAAAATGAGAACTTGTTTATAAAAGCTTTATATATATTATGTATAAGAAATATTTTTTATAAAGCTCATAAAATAAAAATATGTTCATTAGTTATATAGCTATATATATGTATGATAATTGTAAATATATGCTAAATATATTAGAAACGAACAAATTAAAAATGAGACATGTATATAAATGTGTTTTATGTATATTATGTATATAAAAATTATGTTAAAAACATGCTAAAATATTTAAAATGAAATTTGTATATAAAAGTTATATATAGATTATTTTTATAAGAAACATGTTTCATAAAGCTTGTATAATAAAAATATCATTAATTATGTAACTATAGATATATGATAATTGTAAAATATATGTTAAATTTATTAGAAATGAATAAATTAAAAATGAGACATAAACATGTTTTTTGTATATTACATATACAAAAAAATATTTTTCATAAAGCTTATATAACTATAGATATATGATAAATGTAAATTATATGCTAAATATATTAGAATTGAATAAATCACTATACACATTATTTATATATTTATATATATATATATATATAATAGATCGCGTTCTATATATTTAATAACTACTATTTGTTATGTATTATGGGTTGTTTCAATTATTTTTAATTAATTTTTAAGACCCAAATTTTGTATTATAGATCATCTATTCATGAATTGGGTGATAATATTTATTGCAATTTTATAATGATACTTATTATTATATCTTACAAAATTAAGATTGTTTTTTGTAATATTATGTAATTGCATCTTCTTTTAATATAACAGATATTATTATGGATTATTATAAAGATTTGTAAATTAATTGCGAGTGCCCAAATTTTATATGTGAAAAATGTTGGTGATCCATTAATGAAATGGGTTAAAATAAATGTTAGGATTTTACAATGGCAGTTGTTATGATATCTTACAAAATTTAGGTAATTTTTGCAATATTTATTTTTGCATCTCCTTTGAGATAATAGATGGTAGGATTAGTAGAATATTGTATGTAAACTATAATTAGAGCTATTGAATTGTTAATGAACCTAAATATTGGGAATTGAGCTCCTCTGAAATAAAGGATTAAGAAAATTAAAAGCAGAGCAGCATTGCCGATGAGGCGATGAAATAATAATTGACTTGGGATTTACTCTCTGAACTAAAAGGCCTTAATCAAATTTTATTTAAACTTTCGGATCTCTAATTTATTACTCCAATATCTGCACTTACTTAATGACTCACTTCAATTCAATTGCGCGCTTTCTTTTATTTTTAAAATAAATAACATTAGTGAACTGCTCCCACTATCACTGTATGTGTCGGTGCTTTATTATTTCTCATTTCATTTTGTTTTTCAATCTTTTTAAAAATTTACATCTAAATTACTAGTATTACTCTTCTCATATCAATTACAAAAAAACTATGATATCAAAATTCCACTACTATTTAGTCTATTTTGAATAACTAAAACTTCCAAAATTCGCAATGGGTATGTATGTTTGTTATTTATAAAAATCATTTAGTACTTATTTTACCACACTATAGAGATTCCATAGACTTGGCATGGAAGTCATGAACATTCACAAAAATCTAAGAAAAACTGAAAACTGAAATACAAAATTAAAAAAAAAATTAAAAAAAAATAGTAAAATATTAATGATAAAACAGAGTATTAAAATTTAAAGCTATGAAGATTCCACAAAAACTCTGTATTGTCTCTCTCTCTTTCTCCTTCCCTCACACACTCTTTCTATCTCTATCTCTCTGTGAGCTCAGATCTGACCAAAGGAGAAGAAGATGACAGATCGAGTCTTTCCAGCTTCAAAGCCAGCAACCGCCACTAATGGAGCTGCTTCCATACCTCCTCCTCCGGCTACAGCGGCTGTTAACGGTAACGGAACAGCTAATCAGAAACCTCAAGTCTATATCCCGGCTAATCGTCCGGTTTATCGTCCACAACCTTACAGTCGTCGTCATCACCACCAATCTCGGCCAAGTTGCCGGAGAATTTGCTGCTGTTGTTGTTTCTGGTCGATTTTGATATTTCTGATCTTAGCTCTAATGGCTGCAATCGCCGCTACAGCGATGTATGTGATTTACCATCCTCGTCCACCGACGTTCTCCGTTCCGTCGCTACGAATCAGCCGTGTGAACTTAACCACGGCCTCTGATTCATCCGTCTCGCATCTCTCATCGTTCTTCAACTTCACTTTACTCTCTGAGAATCCGAACCAGCACCTCAGTTTCTCCTACGATCCCTTCAGCGTTACCGTCAAATCCGCGAAATCTGACACGTTGCTTGGTAACGGAACTTTACCGGCTTTCTTCAGTGATAACGGTAACAAAACGTCATTTCACGGTGTGATTGCTACGTCTACGTCGGCGCGTGAGCTGGATCCAGATGAAGCTCGGGATTTGAAATCAGATCTGATGAGGCCACGTGTAAGATTCGAGATCCAGATGCGAAGCAAAGTGAAGATGCAAATGGGGAAGCTGAAGAGTGAAGGAGTAGAAATCAAAGTGACGTGTCCAGGATTTGAAGGAATATTGCCAAAAGGTAAAACTCCAACAGTAGCAACTTCCAAAAAATCAAAGTGTAAGTCTGATCTCAGCGTCAAGGTCTGGAAATGGAGTTTTTAAGGAGGAAGCTCAATTTCGTAATTTTTACAATTGAAATTTCTGGGATAATTTTTATTACTAAAAAAGAAAAAATTCAAATCTTTATATTTCTTTTTTTTTTTTTCTGGATTTGTAAATCTTTTGGAATGATCCAAAAGAAGATTTCTGAGTTTTTAGTTAAAAAATTTCAGAGAAAGGTCAGAAAGATAAGATATTGTCATGTAGAGAAGAAGAAGGCCAGAGAATTCACAGCTTCTAAAAATTGCTTGTTTTTTGTTTTGTTTTTTTTTTGTTATTTCTTTTGGAACTTTCTCATTTGAATTATACATAAATATGTTTAAAAGAAACAGAAATATAAATGAAATGTAAGGAATGGAGTACTAAAAAAGCTGGAGATGGCAGTGACCTGAGGTTTAATAGTTTGAGAACAACAAATAGTAGTGAGCATTAAAGTATAAGCAGAACCTTAAAAAAATACAAAAAGCGTGGGCTTTGTGAAGAGACAGCGAAGATGAAACTCAAAAGGATGTGTTTAATGTTTTTGATGATATTTGAAGTTTGAACTATCATCTCTCTCGCATTAAACACTATTAAGACAGTGTGCATGGTCTATTTGATCTACCAGTTGCATTTTAAAATTATTTTAAGAGAACTTTAATGAATGTTATGGAGTTTAATATGAACATTAAATTCTATGTTGCCATCAGAATCTCATAAAAAGACAAGTTATCGGTCATGTTGTTCTTAAAAGAATGGGTAAATGGTTAATTTATCCTAAATAAATTATTTAATTCTTTTCATTTAATTTATCTTCTCTTGTTTCTCTCAAGTTTTTCGAAGTGCCTTTTGCTGTTGACTGTTCGGAAGTGCTGAAAATAGTGGACGATCCTGGAGACTGGCCGGCTTTCTCGCCGCTTTTGGAGGAGTTTGCTCGTCTGAAGTGCTTCTTCCACGACTTCTCTCTGTCACTCATCCTTCGCGCTCTGAATTACAAAGCTGATTTTCTTGTCCGGAATGTTAGAGGACTCTCTAGAAATCAATCTTTTGTGCAACATGTTCCTCAACACTAGCTCTCTGCTTTGTCTTAATGAATTAGTTAAGTTGGAAAAAAAAACTAAACTAGTAGTAGTATATCAAAGGTGAAAAATTGAAGAGGTAATTTGTAACGACTACAACTAATGGATGATGTTGGTGTGTCCGAAAATGAGAGAAAAAGGAATAGTCCCGAATGCGGTTACATTTAACGGCAACGAAGACATGAAGACATGACCAAATAGAAAAGGTTGACACACACATGGACGTTGGACATTAGGACTATGATATAAGAGTACCTCCAACAGAGGTTTTAAGTGGAGTTCTTAGTATTTAATGACATTTAATTAAATAAAAAATGAGCTTAAATGTGTAGAACCGTTTCTTATTTAAGAACTTTAAGATTTTTTAAGAGACGATCACGTATCACCTTTTAATTGGTAGAAAAGTTTTTGCCGAAAAAAAAATCACCCTTCGCTATTTTTCTTCTCATTTCTGAATTTTGTCGAAACCATTTTTTTTCTCTCTTCTCCCGTGGCGATTCAAAACGATGAGAACGGTGAGAACGATGTCGACGATCAAGGCAGCTCAGCTTGGTCTTAAAACCACTTGTATCGAGAAGCAAGGTGCTCATTCCCTCGAAGGTCAATTTCAAATAATCTTCTCTCGTTCTTTATTCGTCTTGTTAATGAATCACTAAGATTTGATCTGTGTCTTTTTGTTGATGAATCAATTATAGATTTCATCTGTGTCTTTTTGTTGATCTGAGTTTTCGTCTCCTTGATTTCATGGAAGTAAAATGAAGTCACTGGTGGAAACTTTGGCTGTATTTAGATTGTAACTTATGTAATTTGTATCATAGCTTAGTCAGAAAAACCATAATATGTGATATAGTACATAAACTAGTTGTAGTAGATGATCTAATTGTATTACTTTTTGTTTGATATGAAACGTTTTTTCAAGGACTTTAGCTCTGATAAATCTATGATGATGTTATTAGCTTTTGCACCAGATACTAGGGACATGATATAGCCAGATACTCTTCAGGTCACTCACTCAATCTCTTCCTTTTTTGTGTGGAAAGGATACACAAAAAGACTTATTATTTGTAACACTTCGTATTTAGATTTTGAGAATTGTTTATTGTAATCATTTGATCAATTATTGTTTCTTTGATCAAAATTTTGACTTGTTTTCTTCGATTATAGGTACATTGTTCTAACACAGTTGAAATTAGCACCAATACAACCTATTTGCATAGTTCCAAACGTAGTTGCTTCCTTTGAACATAAGAAGACTTGTTCTCCTAGAAAATCTGATGATGAGGCAATCTCAATGGACGAGACAATGTCTTCATGTGATTCCTACGAGAGTCCTCAAGTTGAGTATATTGCTAATGACGAAGTTTCCATTGTTGTTTTCATCGAAAGGAAGACATTGAGTAATCTGTACATAACTCGGAATTCGAACACAATATGTACAAGTTATTAATGATTATGTTTAACCAATTTTGTTTGTTTTGCAATTGTTGGTAGTATTGATTACTTGGTTTGCAGATATTTATTGCAGTGGAGATGTGTTGTCTGATATGAAAATAGATAAAAACAAGGTAGTCAACATTAACAATAACTATATTGATCCTCAGCTTTGTGCAATATTTGCTTGTGATATTTATATGCATATGCATGCCTCTGAGGTATATCTTCGTTTTTGATTTTGTGATCCAGAATGTGAGATTTATAGCTTCCATGTTTAGCAAGTTTTGAATCTTTTACTCTACTATTAGGCAAAGAAGTGGCTTGCCATTGACTTCATGGAGAAAGTTCACAAAGATGTAAATTTCAATATGTGTGGTATCCTAGTTGATTGACTTGTTGAGGTGAATCATTTAGTTAACAACATTCTCAAAATTTGATGGCTTTTGGTCACTTTTGCCAATCTATAATGAAGGTTTCTCGATTAATATCAGGTATCAAAAGAGTATAGGCTTATACCAGAGACATTGTTTTTAACAGTTAACTACATAGATTGATACTTATCTTGGAATATGATTAGTAGACAGAAGCTTCAGTTACTTTGGTATGGCTTGTATGATGTTCCTGCAGATAAATAACAATCTTCTTCCAAAAACTGACGATTGTTTTAACCTCAAAAATTTCAGTCCTTCACTCCTTCATAATCTACTTTACAATTTGTTTAGGGAACTCATTACCATGTTTTACTTGATGAGATTAATTTTATAATTAATTTTTTATAAAAAATAATTTAAGAACCCCAAGTGGGGGTTCTACCATTGGAATCCCAAAAAAATTAATATCCATAATGGAGTTCTTAACTTTTGAAACATCATTATTTACATTAAACAAATGTTAAAAACCCCTAATAGATTTCTAATGGTTGGAGGTGGTCTAAGACAGCAATAATAGACTTTTTTATTTTATTTTATTTAAAAAAGACAAAAACTCTACTTAACTCTTACTTATGAAACACAAACGTGTGTTTTAAGGATGAAAACTTGTGAGACTCCAAAATAAGTAACTCACAAATACAATCCGGAATAACATCAAAATAACAACAACCTAACATAAAGGAGAAAACATAATTAGCTAATATATCAATTATATAGTTAGTTTCCTTATACAAATACGAAATCTGGATTATCCACTTTTTCGGAAAAAGCAAAACACAAACATATTAAAAAAGACAGTGGACGAGAATCCCCAATTTCCACTGTCAAAAAATCTACCACCATCTCGGATTCTATCTCCAACTCCAATCTCGCCATTCACTTCTTCCATACTATAAAAGATCCATAATATACTTTCCACAACTCTGCTAACAGTGCACTGCACACACCAATGTGTATCGAGAAATTGCCACACCAAAACCCCCGTAGGTCCCATAACACTCCTCCAACTGTTGCACAGGTGTTTGAGAGTAAGATATATAAAGTATTTTATGATAAAAAATCTTAATTATGTTTCCACGAACGCAAAAGCAAATAAGAAACATCATCATGAGATTTGATGAATTTTCTTTTTTTCCTCGACTGAAATTTGAAGAAATTGCAGGTGACTTTTGGTATAGTGGCATGTTGTAAGTCCATTAAAGGTAGTCATACTTACATATCTAAGGATCGATTCATACTGCCTATATTATGTAGAAACGTTTCTAATGGACCGGCTAGTTGTGGTCTAGTGTCAAAAAAAGAAATATGATGAAATTACAAGGGTTGACGATTTATTTACACCACAAAATTTTGATATAACAATACATATACTTAAACTTTGACTCTCTATATAATTGCACACAAAAATAAATTTTAAAACCTAATTGAACCCGAAATCAAAACTAAATACACAATTGCACTCAATTGAAAGTTTAAAAACCTAATTACACATAATACTGGGTAAATACGGTTAGATTGTATTCTAATATACCATTAACATTTTTAAAATACCAATTAAAACCAAAGTAAACTAGATTATGGCCCACCTAGAATGAATTATGACCCAATTTCTATGCCGATTACAGAGAAAAACAATACTCGGAACCCCCAATTGTTGAAACTTTCTCTGCAAATCCTAAAATCTAAAATTTACTAATCAATTATACAATTTAACTAAGAAGATTCGAACCTAAAAGTGAGAAGATTTGAACTGAAAGTGACAAAAATACAATCTATAGAAGTGAAACTAGTAATCAATATGGTGGATAATCTATTGGATATATACGATAGAAACCCAATTATGACCAATTAAAGAACCGATTTGTCTCTTAATTAAACCAAAAAATCAAATAAAATCCGTTGCTCTTAGAACTCTAACTTTCGTAAATCCTAACTTACGTAATTGAATAACTCTTTTGTTGTTATTATGGAATCATTGATGCTAGTCACAAGAGATAAAGAAAACTAAGCTGTGGAGATTTTTTTTGATGAAATGTGAAATATATTGATTATCAAAAAAGAGTCAAGTACATGTGGTAAAGCAGGAAAACTACACTGCTAAATAAAAAATTAAGGTAATCTTAATTCGAACAATCTTTGAAGAAGACTATGCAACCTATGAGGAAAAGCATAGTGAAGGGATGAAATCCGGTTGTGAATGAGTTTATCGATCAAACGAACAAGAGTGAAAGAAGAGGACCAAACACGGCCATGAATCCTAGCATTTCTCTCTTTCTAAAGATGGTAGAGAACAGATTGGAAGACCAAAGAGACAATATCTTGTCAACAAAACTAAACCGGAAACTTAGAAGATCCGAGATAGTATCGTGCTAATCAGGAGTAATAGTGTGCCCAAGCAAGTTGTCACAAAGCTCATTCCAAACTGTAAAGCTATAAGGACAAGCAAAAAATAAATGATCATGACTCTCATTCGGTTCACCATAAAGAGTACAGCCTTGAATCGAACCCCAAGATCTCATTCTATCACTGGTGAAGAGCTTGTGTTTGAAGGCTAGCCAAACAATAAAGGACTGGCGTGGAATGCCTTGAGAAAACTAAACTAACTTATGCCAATTAACACTAATACCACGATATCTTATCTGCTGCCAAGTAACCGAGAAGAAGGAGCCCTTAAACTCAGTCAAAGAGACCGTGGAGATTCTACATGGCTTTTTGTCTTCTTACATTTGATTTGAGTTTTTAGGTTCTGTTTGCTTATGGGGAAAAATCAGTAAGAAAGCAACTTTTATTTTAGAACAGGAGACCAACGTTTATAAATAACAGCTCTTGCTATACGTGATTCGATTTCATGAACCAAAATGAAAAAAAAGATTTGGGAATTTGGGAAGATGATTTTGTTTTTCGGCGAGAAGATGATTTGATAATTTTTTCTGAATTTTTACAAATACGGGTCAAAATAAGAAGAATCTGGCATGGTTTTTTGGTCTTTTACAATTTAGGTTTTCTGGTCAAATTGGTCAACAATAAACCGTGGTTACCAACATTGGTTTGTAATTGGGTGGAATTAATGATTTAACCTCTTTTTTGTGTTCAATAAGAAAGAGTAGTAAACATCAGGTGATTCTGTTCTTATATGAGAATCCATATTATTGGGTTATTAATTTGAGGCCAAATAAAATCGAATTTATTGGGTTATTAATTTGAGCCGAAAAGGTTACCGAAAATTCCAGCCCAACATATTGTCGAATGCTTTTTTTCACTTTTGCCTTTGTTCGGTTTCGGACATAACGTCTTCGGGAGGCAGCGACGACGAACAGAAGAACTAAAATAGAGAAGAATTATTTTACCGTAGACACGATATTCTCTCTACGTTGCTACACTCAAGAAGGGATTAACTTTGGAATATTTATCCATGGCGGAGAAGCTCGAACCGGTGAAGGTTTTGTACTGTGGAGTTTGTTCTCTACCAGCGGAATACTGTGAATTCGGTCCCGACTTCGGGAGATGTAAGCCCTGGCTTATTGAAAACGCCCCAGATCTCTATCCTGATCTCCTCAAAGGTACAAAAAAAAAAGAACAAACCCTAATTTTACAACTTACGACAAGTTCTCGGAACTCGTTTGATTTTGGGTGTGTTAGTTTCTGCTCTATTGTTATTGATTTTTATTTTCGGAATCCCATCTTAATTACTAAAAATTTAAGATTGTTGCTTCAAATTCTCGATTCTTTGAAGGCTAAGAAGTTCATGCAATTATATATGTGAGTCTTTTTCAGTTCGGTGAAACAATTGTAAGCAAGATAAGCAGGTCTTAAAATGATATAATGTAATTGCTTGCGTATTTAGAATACATTTCTTTGTGCATCATCGATTCCATAAATGTGGATTCTCTATGCCAATAAGTGTAGAAATGTCGATTCTTTTGTACCCTAAAATAACAGTTTTGTTCTGCTGATTATGAAAACGAGTGTAATCTGATTGGACGACTTACGTACGTTTGATTTGACTATGATTCTAATGTTCAGAAGCTAACGAGAAGGCAGCAGATAATGTTTCTGACAAACTGCAGTCCGTGGGAATCTCTTCTGATGGAGCACCATCTTCAGCTCAGACTGGTATGTAACCATGTATCCGTAAGCAATTGAATTGTTGAACATGAACGAGGCATACTATAGAGTAACTGATTGATGTCGAAAAGATTCATCTTTGTTGTTGAATTTCTAATTACTGGATTTTCCAATATATAGGAGGGACATCCAAGAAGGAGGAAGTGAAACGCCTACCTGGAGGAAAAGTGAAAAAGAAAGTAAGTAACTTTGTGTATTCTCTCCCTCTTGCCTTACTTGAAAGGCTTTATGCAGTACGAAATTTCTACGGAAAACTTATAAAACAGACATGCTTGAACGTTTCCCACACATTACCATTGACTTGCATATCTGTGTTTTACTTTTCCGATCTCCTTTCTTGTCTTTTTCGTCTTCCATGCAGACCTCTTTGTCAGTACAGTTCTCTAACTTTCTAATCCCTACAAATACTAATTAGGAGAGACAAGAAATTATCATTGAAAAGGTTGTGCGCAATAAGCGCAAGTGTATCACCATTGTGAAAGGACTAGAACTGTTTGGTGAGTTACTTGCTTCTTTGGTGATATATCTTAGTATTGCTTATTGACTGGAACAAATCTCATTTTGACCCTAAAAATATGTTCCTCAGGGATAAAATTGAGTGATGCGTCTAAAAAACTTGGGAAGAAATTTGCCACTGGAGCATCAGTTGTCAAGGTATGTAGACGATAAATTACAAACAGAAAGTGAATAAAAACTAGGTTATATGCTTAGATACACTAATGATGTAGGGTTTTAGTCCCACTGATCTTGCAAATAATGGGAACAAATTTGACATGAGTTGGAGATCTGATTGGTTTTCAAGAGGTTTGAAATGCTTTAGACCTGTTGAGGCTTTAATTTCAAAATTTGGCTTCCGAGGAAAACTATAAAATTTACCCCTCACTGCAGTAGTACCATTCTGTTTATTTCCCTTTCTTCCTCCTATGTTAATTTTTTTCTCATCTTCTGCGTTTCAGGGACCAACTGAAAAGGAGCAAATCGACGTTCAAGGAGATATAATCTATGATATCGTTGAATTCATTACAGACACCTGGCCTGATGTAACATAACTTATCCTTTTCTGATTTGTTCGTTTTTTCTGTCTTTATATGATGTCAAATATGTTTTGATTAACTAGTGTAAATCTGCTTCTTAATTCTACCTCATGACTGTTGCTTTGCCTATTTCCAGGTACCTGAAAGATCCATATTCTTCATCGAAGATGGAAAGAAGGTTCAGGCTGCTTGATGATCACCTTTGCCTTGGGGTTTTTGGCATGGCAGGTTCATGTAGACGAGCTTGTTCTTGAGTTATCCTACGTGTTTGGAGGACGTCCTATCGCGATAATAACTTTCAACACAACGTATAGTTGGATTATCATACTATTTTCTTGTTGCGATAATTTCGGGCAGGTTTCCCCAAACCTTTCTGGTTTTGGTGGGTCCAAAATTTCAACCGGGTCTTGAAATGAATATGTTCTTCGTTCTCGGCTCATAATCACCTTTCACCATTTCAGACTATTTAAATATGTCAATGTTCGAATGAGTGTCTGAACATCAATTAAAACGAAACGTGAGTATAGAAAGCCGTAAATGTAACTGGTTTTGTAAGACCAAGATGCAGTTCTCAACAGGTACATCCAAGATTGATGTTCAGCTGAGCCGATGACCAAATTAAACCAGGCCAAAGATGCCAAGTTAAACTTTTATTATCGATTTTTGTGGTCGGGTGACATTAGCAGACTGCATAAGAACATTTTGACCACTTCCTTTGTGTGCTTAACAGAAAATCTAATCATGTACTACCATAAACAATCCTGACCTCACATAGGAGCCTAAGACATTAACCAACTCATAGCTATTTAAATTCGGGACAGAATGGGAACAACTGATCTAACGGAGTCTTGTTTACTTGTACTGATATCACCTGATTCATTATCTTTCTTGGGATCCAATCTGAAGAATGAGAGAACAATTGAGGCAAGTTGATGCTGGTGAGAAGTGAACTCATGATCAGCTCCTTCAATAAGACTCAGCCTATGATTCTTTATAAATTTGGCGAATTCCAACGCTTCTGCCGCAGCCACAATTCTATCATTTGACCCATGAATTGTTAAGACCCTGAAATTTTAAGAGAATCATTAGTTCGTCTATCAGGCTGAGCACGAGAGAGACCAAGTTCTTATAATGTATGATGACAGTGATAATGATTGGGCATATAACCTGCAGCTATCCTGAACAGAAAGACATGCTTCATGCATATTGGTTGTCAGACGATCCACTAGACTCTCTTTGGTTACTCGATATTCAAACTTTCCTGGAACGAAGAAAGGGAAAGGAGTTACCTCTAACAATACTAGTACATGTCAAACTGTTCTTTGGCTCACAAAAACTAAAAAGCTGAAAATTTCACCCTTTCTGTTCCTAACATCGATGAAACCATTCTCTTTAATTCTCTTGAAGTAGGTTTTACCAAGCCTGCCTTCGATTCCTCTCTCAAGAAAAAAACGGCCTGAGATATTGACTACAGTCTGCACATCCTTATACTTTGCTGCGTACAAAAGCACGACATTTCCACCTGTCCAAAATCTTTCAGTGACAAACCAAACAAAGTTCTCGATTTCACATTTACTTTCTTGAAAATCCAATCCAGCTTGATTCAACGTTCATATACCTTTACTATGTCCGATAATTGCAGAAATCTCATGGTTCTCTCCACGCAGGTGTTGCAGAACAGAGCGCAGATCTTCAACTTCACGGCGATAGTTGCCATACTGAAACGATCCTTCACTTTCCCTGAAGTCTAAAAACATGAGTAAGCAGCAAAAACATTACCATTTTCAAAAGATAGATATGAGAAGCTACAATTTACCCGTTTCCAGCGAAATCAAAACGGAAAGAACTGATCATTTCTTCTTCAAAATAATTGGCAAGGGTCAGCATTGGAATCCGATCCTATACGTAATTATAAAGATTGCAGTGTTCAGAGAAAGTCTAATACAGACAAAACTTCATGTAATCTGAAACAAGAAGGAGAGTAAGTTGGCAAATGATCGAAAACTGATGAGAATGCTACAAAAAGCAAACCTTTGACGACTGAAATCCATGGCAGATGACGACAGTCTCTTTAGAACCCGTATCATGCAACATCCCTACAAGTTTCTCACCATGACTATTCTCAATCACAACTCTTCGGTGCTGAATTTCTGCGCATAATTGTAGACAAATCCCAATCACCAACAATGTTAAAGCAGCTATAATTGTCATAGAGAAAAAACAAGACTTGTTTGGAGATTTCTATGATCAAACCACGAGCGGCTCCAAATTAAACATTTATAATCAAGAGAGACAATGACACCAGTTCTTATAATCTAATTGCCAGTTCCAGGAACAATATTGTACATCAAATCGCAATCCCAATCACAAAAACGCTCTTATTGAATCGAGAAAAAAAAAAGAAGAGACTGAAACCTAAATGACTACAGATTGTCAGAATCAGTTTCCCAATCAGATAGGTTTAAGCACATCGGGACAATTTAGGGCTTTCCCTCTCAGAGATCGAGAAAGAAGATTAAGCTACCGGAGTTGTTTACTCGTTCATGGTTGGTTTGAGTCCGGAGAGTCTCCGACATCGTCACGCCTAGGAGATATGGTTCTCGTGAACTCCGTACAATCAGAAGATTTCCGGCGACCGAAGTTATAGTTTATCGTTGCCAATCTCTTTCATTTGTCATGCAGCTTCCACGGTTAGTCTTTTTTTTTTTTTTGTCAGAACCACGGTAAGTTTTATCTCAGTAATTTGTATAATCTATTTCTAAATAGATTATGGTGGGGAATCCAAACCGAACTTCTTTTTATTTTTGTCCTTTTCATTCCTTCCCTTTTAACTCTTATTTTTTTTTTTTTTTTTTTTTCNTTTTTTGGTTCGTCTGATAGATTATATTTCCAAAAGATATTGAGTTCACTATATAGATCAAAGGATCCACACCAATCAGGTAGGATTTACAAAAGCATTCATCTCAGAGGTGAATAGATTTTAAAGCCAGCACGAAAACCACTTGCCACATAAGATTTAGGTCGATCTTCCCTTATAACGCTCAAAGCAATTAGATGAGCTCCTTTGTTAGATTTCTAGGATTCTGTTAGTGTTTGCCACGAGTTAACATCAGCAAGAGCATTCACAAGACGAGCTGATTCGTGAGTGAGAGATGACCAAGAAAGCAGGGCACGAGATTGTCTTAATCAAGTTAGAGTCAATGAGACCAAAAATGATGTGAATTACCCCAAACCTTTTCATGCTTTCAATGGTCCAAAACCAACTTTCAGAGCTGCTTCCCTTTTAGAATATATTTCAACAAAGGATCTTCTACTATGCATGGTTCGTTAGAACCCAAGAAGCTCCTCCTGTTGATGATTCTTTATTCCAAAAGCTACCGACATTGCACTTAACCACGGTTTTAGAGGAGGATGCCATCTGTTATGTGATAGTGTAGTCGCCTCCTCGTAATTGGAATCCTGGTCATGTATTAAAGTTTGGGAGCGAGACCATTCATCTGCAGCGTCTGTGATATTGATAAGGAGCATTGGGGCTACAAATACCATTCCTTCGAAGAGCAGATTGTTGTGGTTTTTCCATAACACCCAAATGATCTAAGGACCAAGTGCAGAGATTTCTTTAGGAACTCTTGAGTTTTTCTGCATATTCAAGATGAAGTCAGTGTTGTGGTATAAGGAGTGATCTTCAAAATCCAATGGTGGAGAAGTTGTGAAGGACAACACTTAAATCTGTCTAGCAAAAGGGCAAGTGAATAGAGAGTGATTAATTGAATCACCTGCAAAACCCACACAATTGACATCAATCATCAACATTCAATCCTCTTGTATTCAAGTTATCGGCCACATGAATGACACCAAAATTGGTCACAGAAACCATCAATTTTGGCTTAAATATTCTAAACATTTACGGGGTTTATTCAAGGTGATATTTAATAGATTTATAAATTTTTGCAGAATCACGTGTTAGTCGGACGTTGATTTTTAAATTATATTTAAAATCATGTGTTATTAATTCTATTATTTATTAATTCTACTTAAAATTATTCTTTATTGGTTCTCTCATTTATAAATCGTAATTAAAATCACTCTTTATTCAACATTAATGATTTGAGTATGGATTTGTTTTTAATGGTTTATGTGGATTTGATAATAGATTTCCATTTAACAAACAAAGACTTTGATGGGTTTATTGAAGGTGTGATTTAGAAATCTATGTAAGATTTATAGATCTATGTGAAATTATTTGATTTTAAAATCATCAAAGTGGGTTTTGCAAATCCAACTCAAAATAACAAGGATTGAGTAACGATTTGAGTCTTTGTATTTTTAAAATAAATCCACAATCAAATCAACTCAAATCTATTAAAATAATACATACTCAAATCCGTAATGTTGAATAGAGGGTGATTTTAATTAAGATTTATAAATGATAAGACCAATAAAAGGTGATTTAAGGTAGGATTTACAAATGGTAAACCAATAACATATGAATTTAAATACGATTTGAAAATCAATGTTTGAATAATACATGATTTGGCAAAGTTTTTTTTTTCTTCCAAAGAAATTTCCTTTCATAAATGACGATCATTGTTTATAACATTGTACAAGAAGACTCTATTACAACCAGAAATATACCAATCATGTGGTAGTGCTAATATAGCTTTAGCAAGCATATGAGCAAAAATATTAGCCTCTCGAGGTTACAATGTAAAATATATACGCTTAAAACGTGAGCGCCATTGATGGATAACGTGAATGTATGGGTCTAGTCGTAGATTCATGCCACTACCATTAAGTAGCCTTGTTAGCCATTGATTATCACATACGAATTCAATGTCACGATAACCAAGAGCCTATGTAGATTGGAGTGCCCATATTAGAGCTGAACATTCCGCTTCAATAGCCGTATCTTGACCTTGATATTTCTCCATCCCACAACGTACTACATCACCTGAAGATGTTTGGAACAGCCATGCCATTCCTGCATTCAAAAATCTGGCCAGATGGGTTGCATCATAGTTACATTTGACCCACTTTTCTAATGGCTTAGTCCAGCATATATGTCCTCTTGAGGACGGAACATATTGTACCTATGAAGAAGCTTGTGTATCATTCTGGGTCAGCCATTCTGTGACATCTTGATGTGCTCCTTTCATGGTCTCATGAATAAAGATTGTGTGGTGTGAGTAATATAATGCGTTACTGATCCAAGAGGTTTTCTCACGTTTAAATATCAATTAACTTCTCGAGCGTATCGTGTCGATGTAACACTAAATGATCGAATCCACATGAAATGTAGAATTTGAAACATTATGATAGCAAGACGTCGAATCAATCTATAACAATCCATTTATTTTGCTTTTACTTAATCTTTCTCTAAAACATCTCTTTCGTTTCCTGTGAGTCAAGGGTAAAACAATTGATCTAAGAGAATTACAATCAGCTATGGATGTTCAAGAAGACAATGAAGCTCTACCTAATAAGAGAAACACCAATTTAGTTCATTCAAGAATTTTATCAAATACGTTGTAGGAAATAAAACTCCAAGCATCTAGATTCAAGATACTAAATTAAATCTAGCTTTAAAAACATCTTAAATGATGAATCTAACACCCTAACATCAAAAGCTAATAATCAAAAGCTAGATCTATCAAACTTTCAACTCAACAAAGAATAATGAAAAAGATTAAGAAGAAACTCTAGATCGATGGTTTGATCTTAAAGATCCACATGAAGAACAAAGCCTCTTGAGTAACCTCTCTCTAAAGTACCAACTCTTCCTAAGAAGGTTGGATCACACTCTCGCTAAGGAGGCTAGAAATTAAGATTATAATTATGTTCTAAACCCTCAAATATAAGGGTTTAATGTGTAAAAACAGAACCGGATCGACTCGGGACAAACAAGGTTAGAGCCATCATAAAAATGTGTTTGTTGTGAGGTCGACCTCCTCATATCGACTGGAAGTCGACCTTTTTAGTTCCAGAAAATTTGTATGCTGTTTGGCTTGGCGTTGACCTCTTCCGTTGACCTCTAGATCGACGTTAGCTCTCCCAGAAAGTTGTTGGCGTAATCTTCGCGGCAGAATGACCTATCATGAGTAAAATCATCATATCTTTCTAACCGCTTTTCTAAATGCCTTCAAACCACCACAAAATGAAAGATAAATCTTGTGGCTATCTTGTATCTAACTTTCATCCAATTACATTCATGGTAATACTTTCATAGATCAACAATATCGAGCACGTAGTAGCGGTTTTTCACCAAAGGCTTTATCTAAACTAAACTGGTCAAGGTTCTCAACAACCAAGTTTTCTTATATTTTTGATGCATTTCACTTCACCTTCTTGCTTGTCTATTCAACCCAAGTATGCAATACGCCATACATAGTTCCAAGTCACATAAAAAGGCTCAAAACGAGCAAATATGCAACTCGATCTATCTATACTCTAAAATGCAAAATTAAAGAAATCTCATACTAAAATAAATGAGTGTGACTTATAAGTGATGAAAAAGGATAAAATATGCATGGAAATTTATGTAAATATGATGCATAACTCCCCAGACTTGCCTTTTGCTTGCCCTCAAGCAAACAAACGACAGAACCGAAGAATAGATTGAGAGTGGGAACTCAAAGCCTTAGGAACCCAGCAATAATGATCACAACAATATAAAGAGTGACTGCAACTTATCAAAAGCACTATTCTTAATTAAGTCTTAGCTCGTCTAGGCTTTGGAATTCAATTTCAAACAACGAGTAGTCACAAGAATCCTCAAACCGTCAAATCAACCAATCTTCACATTAAATTATGCTAGAACTAATGTGCATTGTCACTCATGGAAAATAGATTAACCACAATTGGCAAGGAATAAAAGGATAAATGACACTAAAGACTTGTGCAAGGCGGCTCAAACCATTTATTTGGTGACTAACTCTCAAAATCGGAATACAAATTATTATACAAAATTATGTTAAGACAGAAACAATGTATGCATATAAGTCATAGCATCCATTCTACCCATCCTAAATACGCAGTCTACCAAAGTAATCATCCAAATCTTCCCAAATTGAAACTAATTCCTATCTTCTACCCTCTTGTTCTTTTCAACCAAAGTAATTTCTTATGGGAATTCAAAGCACAAATTTACTCAACCTTTTGAACAATGGGACAATTTAAACACAAGCTCATTCATTTGCTAGTATTTTTCTCTAAATTTGATTACTTTCTTTTCTTTTCTCCATTTTTTTGAGGACTTTCTTATTTGATCAACACACTAAGAGCTAAAACATTGCATAATCCCAAGTTTTTGGTGTTAAGGAGTAGATTACGCTCACACTTACTACACCAATATTCATATTCCATATTTACATCAACCTTCCTTCTCTATATAGTTTCAGACCTAATACTCTGTATATATATTCTTGTATCTGTGATCATATTATTCAATAAGACAATACCAATTTTCATGGTATCAGAGCAGGTTTTATCAACTTAGGCGCCACCTTTCTCTTCCTTCTATCTTAAGTCATAGCATCCATTCTACCCATCCTAAATATGGAATCTACCAAGGTAATCATCCAAATCTTCCCAACAACCCTTTCAATACCTAAAATTCTACACATCCTAAATATGCAGTCTACCTAGGCCTGCGATTTTGGGTCAAACAAGTCGGGTCGGTCGGGTTTCAGTTATTTATCAAATTTTTAAATTGAACCATAAATAACCGAATCATATTACAGTTTAGGTCGGGTTGGTTACCGATTAATTCAGTAATTAATTTTTGTAACCGAACCAACTTGAATCAAAAATGAAGAAAAATCAACCCAAGAAGAAGAAGAAGGAGAAGAAGAAGCGTGAGAAGAAGCAGATCAAGAAGAAGAAGATGCAGATCCAGAAGAAGAAGATGATGCGTTAGAAGAAGAGAAGAGAAGAATAAAACGGAAGAAGAAGAGAAGAGAAGAGGCAAAGTCGAAGAAGAGAGGCAGAGTCGAAGAAGGAAGAAGACTAGTTGAGAAACTTAGGGTTTGCTCTAATAACCGATCAGGTAATTCAACCCAACCCGACCTGATACCCAATCCGAACTCTTAATCCATTCTTTGTCAAATTACCCGAAATGAATTTAACTACCCAATCCAATCTATCCAATTTTCGGTCAGGTTGGATCGGATAAATCGGATTAGGTTTATTTCCCAGGACTAAGTCTACTAAAATAATCATTAACAGTTTGATTATTTTAGTGAGTGCACGTCATAAAGTTTCCTCTTACTTACAATTATAAGAGGAAGGGAAACGTTGACTAATCTGAAGAGATGAATATGATTTTAAACGTCACTTTACTTAGCATAAATACATGATGAGTTGTATACGCAATAGTCTTGTGATGGAGCGGATATCCGGCCATTTTTAGGATATCCATATCCGTATCTCTATCTAGGATATCCGTTATATTTCGATCCATATCCGTATCCAAAATCACGGATATCTGGACTTTAGATATTCGTAAAAATAAATACATATCTGCGGATATCCGTAGATATCTGTTTTTTTTTTACTTTTTACTATTAAAAATGTATATAAAAATATTTAAAATTAACTTTTTAAAATACTTAAAATATTAAAAAATTATATAAAATATTTAAAATTTTATTTAACATATTCAAAAATATATTTAAAATATTTAAAAATATATTTAATTATTCATTTTTTCAGTAAAAAGAACCGATATATGAGGATATCTGAGTTTAATTTTGCATTATCCGTATGCGTATCCGTTATCCGCCGATCCGTGAAATCATGATCCGTATCCGTATTCGTTTAGCCCGGATATCTGTTTTTCGGATCAAAAAACGGATACAGATCCAGTTATCCGGCAGGATACAGATCATGATTCACAGGGTTAATACGCAAACAATTTTGATGAGCTGTTTTAATCTTATAATCATAGTGGTTGGCTGAAATAACTTATTTTGCTTAGCTATATTTTATGGCTTTGATTGGTAAGACTTTTTGTTGAGTATAATGCTCTTTTAAGAGTTATCATATTTGTCTATTTAAATTTCCTTAATGATGATTGGCTTTTGAAAAAGAATTATGCTCAACTAAAAATCTTACCAATCAAGGATATATAACTAGTATGAACACTTGTGCGTTGCACATGACAGACTTATTATATATATATATATCTATATATATCATATTATATAAAGTTGGGTATAAAACTTAGTAATCAACGAGATTCATCCACATATCAAATCCAACAATTCAAAATTTAGTAGTTCCTATTATATGCTATTATATAAATTGGAGTTTCAAAATAAAATAATCAACCAGATTTTTCACCTGTCAAATCTAATTATCCAAAATTTTGCAGTATATATATATATATATATTTAAATTGTTTTAAATATTTATATTCATTACAAAACATTTGTCTCTATTCATAATCCTAACATAACAAATATTATAAATAATTATTTTTTTATAATTACAAAATCCTGTTACATAAAGTTAGGTTTCAAAGTTAGTAATCAACAAGATTTTTCACATGTAAAGTTAAATATTCAAAATTTTATTATATAAATTTAGGTTTCAGAATTAGTAATTTACGAGATTTTTGACATGTCAGATTCAAAGATTCAAAAATTTCTATTATCCTATTATATAAAGTTGAGTTTTAAAATTAGTAATGAGTTTTAAAATTAGTAATCAACAAGATTCTCAAGTATTATCTAAAATATAACATATATAAATATATGCTATAATATGAAGTTGGGTTTCAAACATTAGTAATTAACAGAATTTTTAAATATTATTTAAAATATAATATATATATATATATATATCAAACCTTTTCCATATCTAATATATATATATATATATATGGTCAGATTTTTGATATATATATATATATATGTATGAATGATTAATAAATCGAATATTATGTTCTGTTTGACTAGGGTCTAGCACAAAGGTTTAAGATCCAATTAGTTGACTTAAAAGGGAAGATGGTAAGGTCTTTGTCTAATAAGGTTGCAAGAAGAAGTGATTGAAATGTAGATTGCTGAGTTACTCTATATTGTGTGTAGGTAAATTGTGAAAGCGTGGTCTCTTTGTAGAGACCCCCTCCTCTATTTATAAAATATAGAGGCGGTTACAAAGAGATCAAAAATGGAAGTATTACATTTATGTTTAGATTTTAAGTTATCTAGAAGATCTTTACGAGATTTTTGGAAGTATTCTATGTTGAAAAAATATATTTTCATTTCTCTTCTTGATGACGTGTCGGCCGAATTTCTCTTATTCTAAGATATGATGAATCACCGAGATGGACTTCTTTCGAGTTAAAGGTGAATGGTCGAGACATTATCTTTGTCCTTTTGCCAAGTTCATGACTTTGTGGGCTCAATATCACTTTCTGTTTGTGGACCGAAGTAGGATCTCTAATCCACCTCCAACATTGTCCCCCCCCCCAAATTTGGAAAATTATCTTGGAATTTCCGAGTCAGAAAAATGACTTGCTTCTGGAATATTCGATCCATATGGCACTCTGTCATTGGTCTCTTTTGTGGTTTGACAGGCTACTCATAGGCCATCATGAAGGGACGATTTGGATTCCGGTAAATTTCTATAAATACGGTGCAACTTCCTTCCTAATTTACTTTCACTTGCCTCAAATCTCTGCAAAGGAAACTTCTCTGTATACTCTTTTTGTTCTTCTTTTTTGCCGAAACACCTTTATTTTGTTTTTTTGCTGTTTTAAGTTACTAACGACGAGGTGAAGAAAAACAAAATTGAATCGGAATCTGTTCAAGTTTCGATGATATGCCTTTAGTCTCTGGTTTCGCTGATCATGTAGAAAGTGAAGATGAAAGGACCTTGGCAAGAAAATCTGATACGAGGTGAATACTTTAGAAGACACTGGTAAGGATATTGTAGTTCCCACCAGAGTAGGTCAGTCTAGAGTTTCTTCTTGTGTTTTATCGGTCAAAACTATCCAGGTAAGGGAACTCGAAGATCCGGATATATGGCATAACACCGTTGATGTTTGTCCGACTGTAATTACGCCAAAGAAATTAGAGAAGGTCTTTAGCATGTGTTCGGCTTTGAGGGATGTTGATATTCAGATCCCGAAGCCTAATGATAGACCATGGACTTCTCCAGACGGTTTTGTGGCCGTTTACGACTGGTGGTTCATGGGGTCTCGGATGTGGTTTCCAATACCTGACCACTTACCTAACTATTGCTCTGCTCGAAAGATTGCGATGTCTCAACTCAGGTCTTCCAGAATAAAGAACATTCTCGGCGCTTTGATTCTCGGGAGTAAATCTAGAATCAAGGTTTTAATTTTGTTATTCAAAGACATGATGGTCTTCTGTACAAATAAGCCTCCTAATGGGATTGTCTCCGTGAAGGCCAAACAAGGCCTCCGCTTCCTTGACGGTGTCAAGTCTAAAGTTACAAATTGGAAGCACCATTTATTTTTTCACTCATCCTAACAAGCGTCTTTTTTCTAATGACCACATGGATTTTGAAAATTTTGGGGAAAGAAAGTTTGTAGAATGTTAGGCATCTCAGTATCTTGTTAATATCCATTTTGCTGATTTGAATACCTGTAACTATTGTGATTTATCTTTTCATAATTAGCCATCCGACGTCAAGGACTACTATTCCTAATTTTGGTACTTTGGTTGAAAAGCTTCTCGGAATTCCCCAGATAAATTGGAAGAATCTGCTGGTTTGTCTTCTCAAACGAATAGCTTCTCAGCTCTTAAGAGGTATTTCTTATCTGTTATTCTTATTCTTCGTATATCATAGATTTTAAATGATGCCTTTTCTCAGGAATTATTCAAGATACGATGAGAGTCGGCAATTTTTAGATGCCCGACAGTATGAGTGGCCTTGATGCCATGTTAGATGATGAAAATCTCCCTAGGATTGGCGTTCTAGAGTTGAGAAGAAGGAT